>JACMIG010000008.1:33072-58389 GCA_014805385.1 Levipalatum texanum
CCAAAATGGGCTTTTTTGGTCCAAAATGGACTTTGTTTGGTCCAAAAGGGACTTGGTCAAAAAGTGTAGATGCAAAAGTGTATCTGAAAACCGTAAAAGCTTGACATCCGTGGAATAGTATTCCGTGAAATAGGAATTTGAATCCACGGAAAACATTCTGGGGGGGGGACACAGACTTATACGAATCATTTCGTGGGTATTGCTCCTGGAGTCCGGATTTTTTGCATGAAGGGCTAACTCATTAGCGGGATATTGGGCAAAAAAGAACCGAAACCTAATTTTGAGGAAAAAGGGGTGAACCAGAATTGGAAGTTGCGGAAGGCCATATTGAAGCCAAATCAGGCCCGCGCTTCGCGCGGCCCCCGATTCTATCACTTTCGCTTCTTCATACTAACTTGGCTCAAAGTCGTCGAAATAAATTCATTTTCCCCCAAACCACCGCACTATTTCTTATGCTCTAGATAATGTTAAGACGATACCAATGAAGATCCACGGATTCACGAAGCGGAGCAAGAAGAATAAGTCCGTGTCAAAGGCCGGCAACTGAAAAAAAACATGCGTAAAAAGCGCAACATTCGTTAAAAATCGCAACAACATCACACCAAGGACGGATATCATAGTTAAAATACCCTCGCCTCCTGGTCCCATTCGTATCGATAGAGCATTTCGATGGCCACGAACCACGCCCACACCACGAAGGCGGCCTGAAGGGGGGTAGTGAGTGGAGGTACTCTACCAAGTACGGATAACAGAAACGAACGGTGCAGAGCACGTGGAGAACGAGGAGGAAGACATCGCGATTGCGGGGCACTGAACTCTTATGTTGTCCTCCTCGCCAACCCGCGTAGACGCACCCCAACTGCGCCAGCAACAAGAATGCACTCTCAATGCGTCAAGGATGAAGGGATGAAGAGTAATCAGACAAGGGTGGAGATCCATCCTCCGTATATCTTATATGCGAGGGTTGCGATGGGAAAGAAGGAGTGAACGAGGCACAGTCGCTTGTACTCCAGCTGCAACACTCATTTCAATCATTGTCTATAAACTTACGATTTCAAAATTTTAAATGAAAACAATAGCCATATGAATGATCCCCATGAAAAAGTCGTCAGTTCAGAAAATACAACAAAACATCAATATGCTTGCAAAGGAAGTTTCTAACACCACTCGTCTGCCAAGACAATCAATTTCAACATTTAGTCAATTTAACGCAATTAAAACTCACGAAGGCGATGCACCTGTCAGAGCACCTGAAGAGGACACACTTCCGCATGCATCGAGTGGGAGCAGAAATGGAAGGGAGTACCTGACACGAGACATTGACAACCACCACGGACGCCAAAACGCGACAGACTCAAAGACGATGAATGGGATTAGACAAAATAACATTTTAATTGTGTTCAATCAATAATTTGAACAGGCAGATGATGTGGTGTGTTGCAAAGAGATCGAATGAAGCTGCTGGAAAAGTCGGCATGGTTTTAGACTGATAGGATTACAAGGCCATCCGGTAATCCTGATAGGATTTCAAAGCCATCCGGTAATCCATCCTAGTGGATATTATACGGAGCTTTCCAAAATGCGACTAGCGCTGTCGATAGTTGCCCTTGTCCGTGTGCATACGAAGGGAGGCTGAAAGGGAAAAGAGCAGATGATAAGACGGTGAGTCACAGCGAGAGGGAAAGGAGAGTCATAGGCAGCCATCAGCAACGTTGCCATGACCCAATCAATGTACTCGATATGATACGGAAATTGTGAAGAAGTACAGTGGATTTATTGGTGTTCACATTATGGATTGAACCGTTGAGCACTTCTTTTGTTACGAAGAAGAACGATTCGTGTATAGAGGACAAATTCCAAAGACATCTCTTTGTTGGACCGGAAGGCCATTATATTGAAAGTTATTGGATCGGCAACACAATCAGACTGTATTCATCACTCTTACGGACTCTCGATAGTAGTTTTCTCTCCTCGATTCCCTCGTGGAATGCTTCCTTATCACGAGGCTCTTCGTTGTTTCGCAGCATCTCAATCGTTGTAAACAAGTCGACTGCCCAGCCCTTCCACTATCTCCCTTACCCCATTCACGTCTGGGACTTGCGAAAGTGACTCTTGTTTGCGTGGATAGTCGATTAATCACGCTGACAGCTGGCATATTTCGAGAGGGGTCGAAGGTGCAGATTTGTCGTTACACGAACGTCCCGAAGGGTCCCCCCCTCTCTCTCTCTCCTCCCCATATGTTCTCTCGCCATTTCTTCCCCATTCACTTACCACTGCGTCTCAATGACCAAGTAAAAAGTTCTCATTCAAGCTTGCGCCGATTGTCTCACGCAATTGCATAACTTTACAGGCCCGCAATGGACAGTTTCAATCCTAACAGCTTCTGGGACTTTGTTGCCGTAAGTCTTCACAGAAAACAGCCATTGATTATGCCTGCAGGAATTCGTGAGAACACCGAAAGATAGACATCCGATAGATGAAGAGTTAATTTCTCCGTACATCGAGGAACTGATTCAGATGAAGCCACCCGATCCCAACGGGTAATTTATCAGACAAATGTATATTCTCTAACATGTATTGAAGATTTGCTGACCAGCAGCGATTAGTCCACGAGAGAATGAAAACCCTAGTAAGCTACAGGGAGCTTCTGTGCGGATACATCTCCATCTGGCAGTATGTTTCTTAACGTAATCCACTCACAGACATCAGATCGTACTATCAATGGGTGCCGAAGGCGGAGGAACAAATCCTATTCTATCGCTTCATCGCTGTGATCCTTCACACTCTGACAAGCACAAAGAATCGTTGTAGCACGTAGTAGACTTTCCAAACGACGGGGTCTCTACGAATCTCCTGATCGACAAATATGTCTACCTACTCGAGCAAACAAAAGATGAGATTCGGAGTGAGTTAATTGTGGTAAAAATGAAGCAAAATTTTGCAGGACAGCAGATCAAGGCGAGATTCATGCCTTTGGAATGTTTCACTGAAAACACATCTGAATATTACGAGAAAAGCGATGAGTCCAAGAACAACTCGTGAGAAGTTTTGTATTCGGTTGATTGCAACTGCAAAGTCGACGAAATATTTTGCAGCCAGAAGGCGATCGATCTTCGAGATCGATACCAGCTTCTCCTTCGATACTTGCTTTGCAAGCCTTTTGATCAATATTTAACCGATCTCCAGAGGACGGCAGTGTTCGTGGACGCGGTTGCCCTCAAGGAAGCCGCTGGTACTCGGCTTTCAGCCGACCGCCAGAAAGCCGCCAACCTCATATTCGCGTAAGTGGGGAGAATCGAAGAACGAAACATTTATTCATCGCGCTTTCAACAGGTCCACAGTCACAGAATGGGAAGTGCCGATATCCGGACACGAGGCGCAGCTGATACTACGAGAGGATAGGGCCGAAAGGATGAACAGGTATTTGTTTAGGCCACTCGGAAGGAATGCGTTCAGAGCTATACCGAACGCGTGGTACTGGGACCGAGCGCCGTTCTCGATCTCCCGTGTCACCGCAGAAGAAGTCTTCTTTCGCAAGTGGCATCCTGGCTACAGGATTCGGTATGTCGCCATTCATTCTGTTGCATCGAATAAATCACAGGATCCTCGCGTTGGAGACGCCATCCGAAGACGCGGCAAAGTCGATGGTGAGGAGGGCGGAGGCGAGGACTATCGTAGTCAACGAGAATGGAGACGACAGAGGAATCTCCCTCATCGTACGCAAACCGGAATCTGAACGCGGCGTGAGTCGTGAGAGGGAGGACTCCCCTGGGACACGGACCATTCCAGAAGTCAGCAGATCTCAAGCGTGGCAGTTCGTCTCGCTCTTCCAACTTCTCCACGGACGATCGCCACTCCAACACGTCCTTTTGGGTATTAGTGTAGCAGTTGCGGAACAGTTGATGAAATATGCACAATTGGGCCATAAGATGTTAAAAACTCAAAAATTTGCTGCGTTTATGATATACATTATTTAGTAAACCAAAGCGTAGCTCCGCTAGTTAAAACGTGTTTTTTAACAAGGATGATATGAATGCCATTATTTCAGATCGGGAGTAAGCAGCAATCAGTTGACGATGTCTACGTGATGGTACAACCGGATGAATACATCTTCCATCCCACAGACAGGACCATCGGGGACTTTGTTTCTCGACACGGAAATCTAATGTTCAAGTACGACAACGTCGTAAGCCCTTTCCATTTCATCTCCTCCCAACCCACCACTCCAAGGCCATCTTCTCATGCGCCGACCCTGGGGCAACTGAATTTCGTCTCCGAACATCGCTCAGTCTCGATATTCGCAATCCATTCGATCCAAGCGAAGAGATCAAGATTCGAACGGTATAAATCTTATCCGTTCCAGATTAAATTTTAATCACAGGGCTCGTTTTGCGCTGATCCGACAGTGGGCATCTACCAGTACATCGAATCCCATTCCTTCCAGGTTGGGTCATATCCGATATCGCAAGCATCCATATTCAGGCGGTATCTAACAAGGCCAACGAGGGTAAGGCCTTAGCCCCGCTCGTCTGGAAGGTGCTTCTGAAAGCCTACGCAGAGAACGCGGGAGATGCAAGATCATATCTGCGATGGGAGGAAGTGAAGGAGTTCCTGATCAACTTCGTCTCTTGGCACACGGAATCCAAAGTTCGAAGGTTGTTATAAAACAAATCCTTACTCCAATATGATATATTCCAGACTGACGGAAATGGAGATTCAGAATCTTACGGGAATGATTCTGAGGATTCGAATGCAACGATTCGTCTCAATGGACGGAAGAAAAAAGAGCTTCGATCTCACAGAGAAGAGCGATCAGAAAGCGGTTTGAGTCTTCACACAGTTTGTAAATAAACGGCATTCCAGTTGATCGACAATCTGCTAAAATTGAACCCATCAATAGACTCCCTTCTTCCATTCCTCACTGCACTCGATCGCCTTCTCTTTCGGGCGGTTCTAAAGGACAACAACAAGATTCACCTGGCTGACTTCCAGGACAAGTGTGTGGTGAGGAACACATCCTTTTCAATTGTGACGTACTGGAACTTGAAGAGCGTGGACTCGAATGGACAGCTGATCGGCCTCGATTTCTCTCTCTTCGCGTGGCTTTTCGAAGTGGCGAGGGTGAGCTCAGTAATTTACCAGATCAATAGGATTCTGAGTCTCCCGAGAGGTTGCAGGATATAACGGGATCGTCCCTTCACTCCGAGGAAAGCAACAAGACTCTGCGATTGTTCAATGAACGTTTCCTCACGCTGAACAGCGCCGTCGACAACAAGAAGGCAATCGACAGATTCGTGAAGCCAATGGATGGCGAAGAAAAGTGAACTTTTTTCATGGTTCTTGACGAAATTTGATTCCTAGAGTCAAGATGCGAATGCTGATGATTCGCTTCGGGACAGCACGGCTTAATCAACTGGCGTTCGATGTCTTCGATCCTACCGTCCTCCCACCGTGAGGATCCAGAAAACGGTCCGATATATGACGGTCCATTAGGGACAACTACGGCGACCACGGAGTTCATCGAGTGAGCACCAAGGACACCGAAGAAATATCCAAGACCAAGTTCCACGGCCAAGTCGACGATCGCTCCAAGGAGGAACTGAGGACGGAAGGCGTGGTGAACAGCAAGGGCCAGATACAGGGACTATACGCTGTTCTACGGAGAGGATACGCTGCTAAGATCACGACCGTCATAAAGGTTAGGGCATACAAATGCATAGACTTAACACAATTCTATTCAGCTAGAACCGAAACCTCCCTCGACAGAGGAGCAGGGACGCTCAGAAGTTAGAAAGGTTAGGCACACCACATACTGCTGACACAATGTCGTTCAGCTGGATCCTCGCGCACCAAAGAAGAAGCAGAAAGACCCTGTAGTCGTGATCCCGCTGCAAGACGCTCCACTCTTCCGATCGAAACCATTTCCTATTTATATGCAAGCAAACAGCGAACTCGAGCCGAGTATGCTTGAGATTCTACCACGAAGCTCAATGCTGGCCTTTCAGTGTACAAATTGAATGCAGCGACGGAAACGTTCGGCTTAGGAGAAATCAGTCTGGAGCAAGGGCCGAGGCAACGAGGAGCCGCATTCCCACTAAAGGTTCTCTCTTGCAGCGAAGGTCAAGCGATAGACGGCCTCATCGATGGCCTCGCCCGCACTGTCATCTCCTCTGCCCCGAATGCAGTGTCCTCGGCCCTCGACAGACACGACCCTGCCCCGCCGCGCCCCAGTCCCGCCAGGAACAATGCTACCAGAACTTCAACTAACGTCAATTCGATCAAAGCCAAACTACCAAAGTGATGATAGTCTGGCATTGCCTGTAGATGAACTAGTTGCGAATATTTGTCGATAAATCGATGTGTTCCTGTCGATACTGCCAACTGCGTGAAGAAGCGTTTCCTCCGCTCATCATACTTACGTCATGCTCCATCTAAAGATGTCAAACCTTTTTCAGACTCGATGATCAGAAGCGTGCGGACGCCAACCCTAGATCTATTATGGACTAAGCACCGAGTCAAACTCATCGCTGCAGAAGACTTCACTTCAGAATCGGAAGTCGAGCTGAGCTTCCGAGCAGGCGACCATTTCACCCTCCTCTCCAAAGACGACCACGTACTCTGGTGGTAAGATTAAGTGGCATCTCTGCCCTTCATCCACTACTCGAAGGTTCGTCGAGTCCGCGAGTGGAGCGACAGGATTTGTGCCGAAGAGCCGCGTCCACGTCAAATCGCCATACGAAGACGAAGAGTGAGGATTTATCGACTATGAATCGTCTACCCTTCAGATGGTTCTCTCGAATCTCACAGGATGAGGCAGAAGAACTCCTGATGACGGCGAATCTTCCCTCTGGCTCCTTCGTCGTCATTCAGAAGTCGCCAAGTACCAGTCAACATCTTCTACTTGTCAGGTTCTAAAGATGAAGCTAATGTATAGAGAGTAACTTTACCTCCAGATTCGGAGTCAATGAACTGGTGGCAGAAATTGAAGCATTCCGCTTCGAATCGGCGGAAGATGCAAAGATTGTTCTGACGGTCGATTCAACTGAACACGTCTTCCACTCACTGCCAGAGGCCCTTCGAGCTTTCAGAGGTCCACCATCCAGAGAACATTGTCAACATTGGAGAACGATTGCAGCAAGTCGAGAATTCCTTGGAGTTCTGCTCACCTTCCCAGCTGCCAAACTCTTTCAAGAAGACAAAGACCTAGACCCACGGGAAGTTTCGTCGGACGAAGGACATCGAATTGGTGGAGGATCATTCGGAACTGTGAGCCATTCTGACGTAGAAATGAAGTAAAGGATATTTCGAGGTCTTCATTCGTCGATGGATGGGACTGTTCCCAGTGGCAGTGAAGACTCTGAGGAGATCGCGAATCTCACCAGAAGATGATTGGCGGCGAAACGAGTTCTTGAAGTAGTTACTCTCTTTCTCTCTGAGGGGGTGAGAGGCGAATTTCAGTGAAGTCAACATGATGATATCCATGAACCACCCAAATGTACTGAAACTTCTCGGAAAGAATTCAGCATTCTCGGAGCAGAATTTCATCGTCATGGAGTAGATTTATCCTGTAAAGCAAGAAAAATGGAAGATTTCAGATTTGCCCGATATGGATCGCTGAAGGACTACGTTGAGAGTAAATCAACCATTCCCCTGTCCACATTTACAGCGATGCTTGCACAGGTTTGATACCATTGAGAAGAAAACAGACGGACGCTTTAGATTTGCAATGGAATGCATTTGCTGACCGAACTGGGTATAATCCATAGGGACTTGGCTACCCGCAATGTCCTCGTTGACAACCTCCGAGAGGGAATTCCACAACTGAAGGTGATCTCTCCTTTCCTCCAATTCATTGTTCAGATCGCGGACTTTGGCCTTTCCCGCCTGTCAGAGGAAGGCGAATCGTATGAAATGACCAATGTGAACGTGTCTCGACTGTGGCTGGCCCCCGAAGTACCAGACTTCGGTTACTCCGCTGCCTCCGATGTCTGGGCATTCGGAGTCACTGCCTGGGAAATGATCACCTACGGAGAGGTTGTTCCATTCCTCTGGCATGATACTAAAAATCACCCTCTTCAATTCAAATTCTCATTTTAAGACTCCCTATGTGACCAGAGATGATCGACAGGCGAATGATGAAAAGTTCAATAAATTGGTCTTCCATCAAATCCTCTGGGAGAGACTGCGCCTTCCGCAACCAGCGGAGTGTCCAGATGAAGTTTACTCCATTTTAGTACATCACACACTTGAATTATAGATATTCAAAGTGCTCTACTTCGGGTGCTGGGCAATTTATCGACTGGATCGGCCCGATTTCAGCACACTCTACAAATATTTCGACGGATACGAGACAAAGTTGGTAGTTGATGGAATTAATAATGATTAATTTAAGGTTTGCGCAAACGCAGAGTCGTTGTAAATTTCTTAATGTAAATTCTGTTCGAAATAAGATAAGATGCGGAAGCGAGAGCGCATCTTATTCCAGAATTGATCGGAAAATCCGATTCTTGTCAGTTCATTCTATTTTTCTGGATTGGAAACGATAATAATTACATGCAGCTGCCACTGGCGTAAAAGTGGTTTGAATCGGAGAGATTTCATCAATGAAATATACCGAGCATTCGAAGTGTGGCAAGCAGTTACTGATCTGGATATAGAAGTGGCTTCATCAGTCGAACAAGCGAACCTCGTCATCAAATTCGAGGTAGATACTATCTTTCTATTTCAAGAGAAGTTAACAAAGTGTCCGTGAAGTTGCTGAAACGGTTAGTATTGCAAGGAGCCACAAATATTTCTCCGATCTTTTTGCGCTCAGCGCCCGTTTGATCTATCCTACCTCTTGCTCGATTAGGGTTAGGCCAGATAAGGTATACTACATGCAGTATACAATGTCAGTTAATGTAGATAACAGATTGCCAGCTAAGGTATAATGCATACAGTATGCAAGATGCACACAAAATATAAGCATCACTCTGATTTTCGGCAATATTCCATTAAATTAAAGGAAGGGCAGGGATGTACTTTTAAACCACCTCGTCCATATTACTGTCAGTGGAGGACACCGCTCTGACAGTAGTAACATGGCCTGATGAATGCGAAACTCTGCCACTTGATAACGTTCTTCCGCAGGCGACACTGCTGTTTCGGTGGCTAGAATGTTCCCAATCTTCGTCCTGCTCCTTGTTCGACGACAGCAAAGTTCACTTCGTGTTTCTTAACGGCGATTTGGATTGGAGACAAGGTATAAGAGCTCCGAGCATTCAAACGACTCCAATAAGATGGATCGCTAAATCGAAGCTTAATACACCAATTTGGACACGTCCTCGGGCTCAAACATGATGAAGACCGCAACAGGTTTCGACCAAATGGGAAAAAATTTAAAAAAAATGATTTCAGCATAATGCATGAATCGGCCTTCATGCGTTGCCTTTCTCAAGACAACATCAACGAATTGCAATACTCATACGGTATTACATCAGTGTTGGCAAAACTCATCTCAATTTGTGACCGTTTTGTCTCAATCATTGATTTCGCCATGAGGGAGCGAGCAATCATGCAAAGGCGCGGCTTGATCTATGTCTTTGCGGTGGCAATGAGGGACAAGAATGGAATTTCTTCAGAAATCAATGGTGATGGTTCCGATGACGTATGGTTGCTGTCCCTGATATTCGGCTATGACCTTAGTGGCCAGGTAGCAGACGTGATCGGAACCACCACTAGCACTATCATAACAACGCTTCATTTAAAGATGGATGTTGATTATTCCATGGCAGGAATGATTGAAGAAGGGAAGATCTTCCACCCCACTCCCCCTAATCATTGCCGCCCGTTGGTAACACCTCCGTGATTGCTCCTCCAAGCCGTCTGCAATCATTGGATGAACGCAATGATGATTTTTGTTATCACTAGTAAATACTTATGATTTTGTCTATACTAGTATGTTTCCTGTGTTGGGAAACAACATCTGTACTACTTCTAGACATCGACGTATGCCAGTTGCAGGACCCAACAGACACGACTACAATCACGAGCCACTCGAAGGAAAGCGAGCACACACCATGACATACTAGTAGACATTATTGCGTACTGGTGCAGGCAATTGTATCTCCAGCATTAGCGACGCTCCTCCAAATCTTGAAGTGGACATCGTGGAAGAAATCAAGATGGCATTCGCCATTATTACTCGGCTGATTGGGAGAAAATATCGGCAGGGATACGACAAGCGGGATGCAGAAAGACGAGTTGAATTCTATGTCAGTTTCTGTTTGCGCATTTATTTGAATCCTCCTAATTGCTGCATTTATATGAGGCTGGGGCTGAAATTACAATACCTTGCAGGATAAAAACCTCAGCGACGAAATTCTCAGCATATTTTCCAAAGAAAGAGATAATATTCTGGAAGAACGTACAATGCTCGACCGTAAAATGCTGAGAACGGGGAAACCTGGAAAATCTGTTCTCTACATTAACTGCGCATTCGAATGGAAGGCAGGTATTGTGGTGGTGCATAGGCTGGTAGTTCTAACGTTCCATCCCACCTCTGCACACGACCGCTGCGCAGTAATGAACTATCGAATGTTCAACGTTGATTTGTAGGTCTCGATTAGATAAACAACTTTTCTTTCTTTCATTTTTCGGTATTTTGAGTAAGAACAAGTTCTTATCGAAAAACTTCATATGCGCGCTCCCGAATGGGTACTCAGGGAGGCATGTCGCAGGTGGGATGGCACAATGAAGGGACCAGCATGTACACTATTTACTGTTTACTGCAAGAGTGTTAACCAACAACGCGTGGATGGGATAAATTATGATTCTGACGGGCTTCTTTGAGGGGAGATCGGTCTCTGCGTCCTCACACAGCTTGCTTCCTTGTACCATTTTGACAAAGACGAAATTGCCGAAAGGTACATTTTGTCCTAACTTTGCATTAGGTGGTTTATGAGAGCTCTCCTGCAGATTCGCCGCATCATTCGACTGTAGCAAAACGGGAAAATTGAAAGATCTTCCACAAAAAGCTGCCTCTGTGAACGGCGAACAGATAAACTGCGGCACTGAGGACGATGATGTCACTTTTCTTCTAGACAAACACGTCTTATACAGGTGAGGACTCTTCCATCTTTATCACGCACATTTTATAGTGTCGAATCAAACGTCGACGAAGTAAAAGAAGAAATGGTCCTCAAAATAGTTGATTATTCGCTCAATACCACATGGTCTCCTTGGACTGGAATCGAAGCATACAACAACGCCAAGAATAGTTCCAATCCACTTCTTATTGACATCTCGGTAAGTATTTTAAGTGAGTTTAGGAGAAGTGGAATTGGCCAGACCTCGGATGCTCACAATGCCAAGTGCTGTCGTCCGTTCAACGGCTCGGTGGTTGCCCATTCGATGGTTGTCAACGATGTTTCTCACATTCACATCAATGCCGACAACGGACTGGCACAAGGTTTGAGTGGCCCTGTCTTCAAATAAAGTTTTTATCAAAACGAAACAGAATGAGACAGTTTTGATCCAGATTGCTTCTTTTCCAGCTTGCTCTCGAGTCAGCATGACTCCAGTAAATGGACTATGGAGAATGTGTATGAAGATTTTGTGTTGCAGACTATTTCAAGCTGCGGCAGGTGATTGAGCACCAGATCGGTCACCTTCTCGGACTCAAACACGACAACGACTGCAGAAGGTATGCATAGAGATCGATTATGTACTGCGGTATCTATTATTGTCAAAGGAAGAATGGAGAAAATATAAATGCACATTACAAAACGAGGTGTTGTTGGTGTAGCGTCCGGTAAAACGGTGCTGGTCTCATCCGATGACGGGCGACTCAGACCACCCTACTAGGAGACAGACAAACGACGGTTGAACGACCAATCTCCCCACTCTGCACCCTAGCTGACTCATTTTCAGTCTATATTAATATTTCAGCTTCATGAATCCTTTCGAAACGTCAACCACTCGCGAGGCGAATCCTAGCATGATCGAAACCCTTCTTTTCCACTACGGTTCATCTCTGAACTTATATACAAAGGTCATTAATTTTCAGGGTACCACGAGTACAAGATGAACCTTTTGTGAGGATATTTCCCTCTCTGAGACGGCAACACTTTATACAGAAAGAACTATAAATAAGAGGTCGATAAATTATGTGGTGAATGGACTGAAAGACACAGTGCAAAGGGAAGAAAGACGAAAAGGCTACCAGTGATGGGGAGAAAAGCGACAGAAAGATGTGTAATGGAACTGACAACAAGGAAAGAATTCACTCGGGGAATCAAGGGAAAGCTGCCGAAAGACTAATGGAAAGAGAGAAATCGAGAGGACCCGTCGGTGTTTGTGTACGAGAAAGAGCTACAACAATGGAATGTCGAATCTAAAGGGGATAGTCGTCCAAGGCACTACACTTCACCTAACTAACGAAGAGCCCGAGAGGTTCATCGCTTAGCCATCTGTTTTGACCGAATCGTAATAGTCGATCTCTTCTTCTTGGTCCTTCGACTCCGATAGTGTTACCTGAGGAAGTACATTTTCATTTTCAAAATATGCGATGAAGATTACATGTATAAAATTTAATTCTTTAAAGAAGGAGTAGGAGCAAGATTCCGGTCTGTAAAATAGCTGTGGAAATTGTGGACAAAATATTCTAAAATGCAGACACAGGCGAAATCGAAAGTGCACTTTGGCCTGTGTCTGCGTTTTAGAAGATTTTGTCCACAATTTCCACAGCTGTTTCAAGGACCGGAATCTTGCTCCTACTCCTTCTTTAAATTCGCCTACCTCGGAACACTTCTGTCCATAACAGTAATCAGCGGAAATTCGGACTCGGTCTTGTTCGTACACGACTTCCGCCCATTTCTGGTCAAAGTCGAACATAATCGGCATCCGAATCCCTGGAAGAGTCCTCTCTCTCTCCCACTCACAGACTCATCGGAAACCTTTCAACTTGGTAGCCATTTCTTCTTGGAGGATCAATTCCGTGAGGGCGTTGACGAGGAATTCGAGTGAATTCTTGTCGATTCCCTCCACGAGCGACGCCACCTGCAGAGAGATCCAAGATGAGGGGACAAAGGAAGAAAGGCGATGCCTCGTTGATCGTGAACTTCTCGATGTGCATCTTGGCCGTAAGAACGTAGTCTTTGAACTTTGGCTGCTCCAACTTCACTTCGACGGCCATAGACGCTGTCAAGAAACGACGCGAACGCTCGCCTTGCTGAAAGCGTATTCGATCTATTACGAATGTTCTTCTATGTTCTTGGGTAACACTTTGCCCGGTTCCAGAAATATATATACATTTTCGTACCTGTACAAATGCATCACAGCGCGTGTCGACGAGCATGGTCGCATTTCCTGGTGTAAGAAACAACCTGGAATTCGCCCATCACAATCTCGGTTTCCTGTCCTCCAACCTGGGATAGGAGACGGAGTGGGATTTGATCATGACGAGTCCATTGGGGAATCGTTCCTTGAGTGCAGGGAAGAGAGTCCCCGCACAGATGTCGTCGTCAGGGCAGTCCGTCCTCAGGTACCCCGAGATGGCAGAGTTGTTCTGGGCGCTCTTCGAGATCTCGTAGTCGAACTTCCTGATAATGAAACAGGTCAATTCATCAAAGAGCACAATTTTCCAGATTTCATAGTCGAGGAAACTCGAGTTTCGCTTTTATTTCATTGAAAATCGAAAAATGATGAAGCCAAACTATAACACATGCTAATTTTACTTTCGGTTGTCGAAAATCCTTTATAAACTCGTAAAGCATTATCTGTTAGGTTCGCGACACTGCTGACAATTATTATGGCAGTCCGCAACATTGCCAAAAAAATCGTTCCGCTAACCGCAGGAAATAAGTGAGGAACGATTTTTTGGCAATGTTGTGGACTCTCGTAATAGTTTGTCTCCCCCTACCGACCTGTATTGGTCCATCCAGAAGAGGAGGGAGGAGAGGGTGTAGTTGGACATGTAGAAGTCGACCATGCGACCGGTGGGGGTGGAGGGCAGCTGAGGGGGGCCTCTTGAACAAGGACTGGGAGATGGCCTACCTCGAGGGGCGGCGATCGGAAAGGAAGACGGAAGTCGTTGAGACGAGTGCGGCCTGAAGACACACATTACAATTACGGGAATTTAGGAGAAATGAATGTATAAAGATAATAAAATTACTTAAATGAGCAGTATAAATAATATTGTTACCTTGGCGAAGTATTCCGAAGGCGTTTCCGCGATGTTTCATGAGGATCTCGCGATCGTTGAATTGGACGGGTCCGAGGAGGCCGTAGTTGAGGAAGTACTGGTCGTAGAGGGCAGCACTGCAAGATGGCAGAACTTGGACACCGTTTCTTGAACTTCCATTCTGCGATGGTGCGGGGTACTTAGGACTTGGACAGTACCTGAGGGGCGTGTTCAACAGTCGATTCGAGATGACGGGGACGAGTTCCGAGTGGAAAGTAGGGCAGATTGTCTGCAAGAATGCGTTGTAATGATAATTAGTGAAACTTGATCATTTCTCCTCACGTGATATTATTACCTGTTCGATTCTCTCGGTGATGAACTGGCTGATGTGAGGGAGGAAAGGAGAGATGGAATCGGCATCCGAGGCCGCGAACTGCAGGCGAACGTTGTTCGCTGCCACCTCAAACAGGAAGATTCAGGATTGTCCTGGGCGGACTTTCTCTTTTTAGCGACAGTTAAAATTTTTTAACCTTGCATGTGACAAGATCAGTCTTGAGATGGCCGTCACCGTTGACTCCTGTCCACAGAAGAAGCTCCACGACTGTGCTGAAGACAGATGAGTTTAATAATTATATCTCTCGGGGATCTTGCTAACCTGTCGAAAGAAAGCGGCACTTGGCCGGTGGACTGGCCGGTCGGTGAATCGACACGGTAGACGGCAGTGATCGTGGCATTGAGGCCGGAACCCTGAAGGGAGAGGGGGAGGATTGAGGAGGATAAGAAAAGGCTCTCACCGTCCACAGGAATCCCTTGCCCGGCTGGGAAGTGAAGCGAGAGACGAAGGACTTCTCATCGAAGGAAGACACGCGGTTGGAGACGAGGGAGAAGTGTACCTAGGATGTGAAGATAAATTGAAGAAATGGGAACTTTGTGCCAGAAGGGAGTATGTGATTATACTGTAGGTTACTGTAAAATACTATACGCAGGAATATCAGCATAAATTCGCAATGGCCAAATCTTCCCATCAGTTTTTCGAGGCTTTCCAAGGTAAATGATTACATTGTTCGTTAGTATGGCGGAGAGGTTGAAGGCGAGTTCGTTGTGCATGAACTTGACGACGCGCTCCCTCAGATAGTCACCGACGAGGTCGAAGGACTGAAAAGGTTCTCTTCTCTATTCCAACGCATGGTAAGTGGAACCGAACTGAGAAAAACCTTCGCTTTCTCACGGGCGTTTCTAACGCAGATTCCCTCGATAACTACGACTGATCCCTATCGCGTTCCACTTCACGATCGACGATGATTTGATTGGCGAACAAAGAGAATTTATGGGGAGACAAAGATCGGAAACATCCTGGAACTTATTCTAGTGTACGCGATCACAGTTTAGAAACCTTATTCAGTGAATTTCCCATGCATACGCAGTTTGTGAAACTAGAAAACGAGTCAACTTTTGCAGTAGACTAGAAGGTTAGACTAAAATAGTAGACTAAAATGCAGTAGACTAAAATGTTCCAAATGTGATAGGTAGAGATTCAATACATGGTCTACCTATGACATTTTAAGGGTGATTAGGTTCCCGACAATACCTTGTCATTGAGCCTCGTGATGAATCCCGGATTTGTACCAGTCTCTGCGAAGAACGAATCTGCAACGGGCGCATGGCCTCCCCTTTCCCTCTCCGACTCACTGGCTAGATTCTGGGCATCGACGCTGAAGAGAAGGAAGGGGGCGAGGAGGAGAAGAGTGGAGGGGGAGGAGGCCATTCGACGATCCCTCCGACGGGGAAGACGCCCTTTCTGGAACTGAGACTGCCCTACAACACAACACATTCCAGAGTGGCATTGGGACGAGAAGGAAGGACAAGGACGAGCCACGCATCGAGATCAGGGAAGGAGGAAGGAGACTCTGACATCCTCCCCCTCTCCCCCCTCCACCCTCCCTCACGACGAGGGAGGGACGAGGACGGGGGAGGGGGAGAGGAGGAGAGGGAGGAGGGGGCGGGAGGGGGATTGTAATGCTTCCTCACTGAAGGAGATGGCACTTGACAGGGGCGGCGACCTCGAGGAACAGAGGGGGGAGGAGGGGGAGGGGAGGGAGGAAGGGGAGCGAGGAGGGGGAAGAGGAGGGGAAGGAGGGGAACGACACCCCTGGAGCAGATTGTAAAACGAGCCGATAACTGCGCGTTTGCTGTGAACAAAAAGAGAAGCGACCCTTCCACGCCAAAGGACACGGGATGGGACTTCGAGGGCACCGCGGGGGCACAGAAATGCACTTCATTTCAGCCCATTCCAAATGATCCACACTCGAACTGCCATTCGAACGTTGGGCTATTGTAAAGCCACGAGTTTCGGGATACAATAATTCCATTTCTTTTGGTTTCTCGACAATTGTCTTCATGAAAACCCTTCAAAGCTGTGTACAGAGAATTACAGTAAACCCAGCAAGTGGCTAATGCGGGGCGTGCAGTGCAGCATCTGGCAAACGCAAATGACCAATTCAGCATGAAGAAATTTTTGACTGGTGCTGCGAATCAAAAAGTGCACAATTTGTGAAGGGATCAAAAATGGCCTACGCGGCATAAGGAAATTTAGCCTGGCAATCAAATCAATCAGCTGCCGCAGACAATGGCAAGAGGGAGGGGGAGGAGGAGGAGGGGGAGGAGGATGGAGGGATCCAACGGAGAGTGGCTGGAAGTGTTGCCTGGGAGTGGTGGAAAAGCGAGAGTTGAACATTCTCCTCTTGCATTCAGTGCCACGCGATCAATGGAGAAGAGGAGGCATTGGACTGCAGAAGATCAGATGGAGAAGAAGTCAAGAGAGGGAGGGGGAAGAAGAAGAGAAGCATGAAGAGAGATCTCAATGGATCCAGGCAATTTTCGGGAATTGCAGTGCACCTTCACGATCGTATTGTCGAGAACCAAAGAGTTACGAATTCCCACGGAAAAAAACACATTAACGAAACCGTTCTTCATCTACAGCTTCAGCTATAAAATAACCAAATAAATTAATGCAGTACTCTTCAAGCTTTCTGAAAGAAAAACGGAAACGTTGGCTGAACTCCGCACGTCTGTTCTGAGTCAAGAAGGCTTACGGTTCGCGGCAATACAAGAGACACGTCAAGCACATCAACGTGGTGATGTCTTCAGATGAATAGAGTTGAACGAAGAAGATGAAGAGGAGGGAGAAGAAGATGAGAGAACCCTCCCCGTGGCGTCATTCAACTGCCAATCACTGCTGAAGATGCGCCCTTTTGAACGCTGCCATCAGAATGGCAATCGAGAAATGGGACAAAGAGAAGAGGAGAAGAGGTCTGAGTAATGGAAAGGGCAAGAGGGACGAGTCATCGGGGAGAGAAATACTCGAGTACTAAGGAGATTCAAGTGAGGACAGACACGAATGTGTCACACCCACCGAGTATAAAGTGAACAGTCCTCTGACAACACGAGGAGAAAGGATGGAAAGGTGCTCGCACTTGCTGAAGATTTGGGCTGCATTCAATGTGAATGCCTCCGGAGCACCCAAGCAGCAAGGACGACCCCCCACACGAATTGAACAGATTAGTCTATCCAATTCGGATCGATTACAGAGGAATCTAGGAAAATATCTAGGCTGAATATGGGTAGATCAGCACTTCTTAGAGTCCATGTTGCATTTCGAGATGCGAAGAGATGAATTCATGAAAATTCATGAAAATTTATGAAGCATCGGTTTTTGGGCCTATCTCAAAATGCCAACCCCATTCTCCCTCCTTCGAGACCGAGAATACCGTACAACTCTTGGCCCATGGGGAACTCGGCATAATTGGGCTCGCGAGGACTAAACGATCCTTCATCCCCGTTGATATCGGGCAACTGCGCAAAGTGGCGGCATAAGAACCGAATTTATGGATGGCACATGGCAGTTCAATGAACGGTAGGCTCGAGGAGGAAAGGGAAAGGAAGAGGAAGTGGAAAGGGAGGAACCGATTCAGCTTCCATCGACAAGGTCAAGAGAGATCCCCCCATGAACACGGAGGAACGCCCCTTGGAGGAAGAGAAGCCGGAGCCGCGGAGTGAATGAAGCCACTTGAGACATCGACTGTCGAGAGCTTGGAGAAGCGAAAGTGCCAGGATACCAATCAATAAGTATCCCTCCGAAATGGCCATTTGCAGTCAATAAAAGTGTGCGGTGGCCGAGCACGTGGAATGGGGACCGCGAAAAGTTGAGCCAATCGCGTGGGTCCCCTTGAATGAAGCTATCTCCCTTCCTCCCCTCCCTTCCCTCTCCTCCTCCCTCTCCTCCTCCCCCCCTTCCTCCGTGCCACCGCTGCGCCTGACTTGAGCCGGTTTGCAGCGAGGGAAGCAGGAGAGTAGACAGTAAGGCACACAGCTCACGGCAGTATCCTCCCAGGGGAGGGAAAGACTCCAAATCATCGACAGGCCGACAACCATAGCAACTGGTCAAGGAGGACTACCCCTACCGGGCACCAATCACTTACAGCCGACGTTCCACTTGGCGTCCATACAATGGCAGCCTTGAACGGCGAAAAGCGTTAATTAGGTGCCTCGGGGACTTGATGTTATCTTCGGATGAGGCATTGGCAAGGATATCCCATCATGTACAAAAGAGCTCGAAATGAACGGGCGCTTGGGGTGCACAGGAACTCGCGCGAAGCCTCGCCCCAAGGTCGCCCGAATAATGGCATAATCGAATGAAAGCTCTGCCCTCCTGGGGCGGTAAGACTAATTGATGCCATCCAGAAATAAACGGCAGAGGGCGGAAGTGGCGGATAGATCGGAACGGATAAATGAGTACAGTCAACACATTACAAAGAAGAGAGCAACGCGGGGATCTGTAGAGAAAACAGAGGAATGCGATCGGCCCCGTCCCTTCTTCATCAGAATTCCTCTTCGTAGGACCAGTTGGCCGTTAATCCACTCGCCCCCCATCCAACGGTCCCCCAGCCAGTCGAGCAGAGGCCGAGGGAGTGCACTGATCAGAGAGACGCCCCCCTCAGGGCACTCTTCGTCGTCTCCGTCTCTCCTCCCTCCCACTCCCTCGTCGACGGAGGGGACAGGCCCACTTTCACTTTTCCAGTTCGGGCGGCGGCCACGTCTTTTTTGTCGTGGCACGCCCCTTTCCCTTTCGGTTGCCTCTCGGGTGACATCAACAAGGGCCACAACAAGGGAAGAAGAGTACTGTATACTCGTGGTCAGCTGAGACAAAGGAGAAGATAGACCACCTTTGTGGCCCAATGGCCAATGGCGAAAGGTCGAGTGGAAGAAGAAAGTTGTGGGGTGACATTTACGGGGGACGTCCTAAATGGCAGCTGCAGTGGGAAGAATCGACGACTGCTGGAATGGAGAAGGATCGACATCATAAATAAGTTTATCTGAATTAGCATGGAGGCCTATCTCTAGTTAGCTGTTCATGTGGGCTACAGAACGAGGCAACCGATTCTGTTCAAGCAAGGAGGCAAACTTCTTGAGGGAAAGCATTCAAGAATCAAGCATACAGAAAATATGTCTTGGCCTATCTATTCTGTATATAATTTGTCATAAAAGCGTGTGGCAAAATCTTAAACGTGGATGGCACAAGGGAGAATAGATATAAACAAAATAGTGAAACTTATTCCAAAGCGCATAATTCAGCCGCATCACAAGTAATCTCAACAAATATTTCAGGCGATCAACAAGCAGGAGAAGGAGGTGAATATGGAGGGCCTCCATTGGAGGCTGTTTTTACAAGTCATCGAATTAGCATAATTATAACCCGGATTGTGGCTAGAAATCATGGCTCGAACGAAGTATTGAGAGAGGCGAGAAAGGGAAATGATCAATGACCTCGTGGTGATAAATCGTCTGAAAGATATTCGAAGAGCCTCCGGGAGTCGATCCACGGGAAGCAACGGCAAGAGGGGAGGGAAAGGAGAAGTAGTACTAGAAGGAAGGGAACTGTTACGAGAAACAGGTCGAGAAGGAGGAGGGCAGTTCAGTCGTCCAATGTTACACTGCTGTAATGGGAGAGTATTAGACAAGAATTATTGACCCGTCCATCCAGACAATATAACAAGGCCCTTCTCAGCATATAAGAGGGTTCATTCACTAGTAATCAAAAGTCGTAACTGACTATTCATCGTCGATGCCTCCTTCTCCCTCTCCGTCCTCGCTCTCCATCATCGTCTCGTACTGCTCGATGCAGTATCTCTCCCAGTCCGAGATGTCTTCCTCGCCATTCTGAAGATAACAGGGGAGTCTGGCAGTAGTCCCCCCAGGGGGCGATACCTTCACTGTTCCCTTCTCGCCCTCCGATGACTCCTGGATGAAGAACTTGCGCCAGTTTATGAAGGCATTGAAGAATCGGCCTGGAACAACGTCATTTCCACTTCTGATTTATTGATGACAACATGACAGCTATTATATAAATATGCGAGCCCGACTGACCAGCCAGTGGTCCCGCCCTCTTGATGTCCGCGAGGGTGAAGTGAGTCTTGGCGACGGGCTTGACGATGTCGGTGAGGAGACAGGCGAGGTCTTCGAAGGAAAGCGTCTCCACCTTCATCGACTCCATCACGGCAGTGGTCTCTCTGGAATGGAAGATATTGATTATCCGAGTGAAATGGACCAAGGGGTCCCTTGAGATACCAAAAATAAGGAGGGAAACCAACCTGTAGAGAGTTTCCATCTCGTGGAGGGAGATCTTGCCGTCGCCGTCGAGGTCGAGGATGCGGAACCAGTATTCGATGCTGCAACCAAGAGGTTAGAAACAGTCTGGCAGTACAATCCAGGGTGATTTACACTGCACCACAGCTCAAAATTCCAATCCTTCTCTAACGTCTGATGTCAATCATCCTTATTTTTTCAACAAAGAAAGCAAAAAGAGTTTTTGAGAAGTTGCAATAGGGGAATAAAAGACTGACGCTCTGGGATGGGACTTGTCCTCGTCTGCCAGGAGGAAGGCAGTGAACTCGGGGAGGCCGATGGTCTTCCGCGGCCGCCCGCCCCTCCCTCCCAGGGACACGGCACCCGAGAAGATTCGGTCGATCACAGTCGGAAGGATGGCTGCAAATCACGGTTATATCATTTTCTTTGGCGTCACAGAATTCTCTAGAGAAAGAGACGCAGAGAGTGCATGTCAGACATAAAAAACGAGCTGTTGGAAGTTGATGGCTTCCAGTCTTCTCTCACCGTGTTCATCGTGTCGTGCAAAGTCCTCTCGGTTAATGGCCATGTCATGGTCCGCGTCGAGCTCCCAGAACTTGCCTGCAGGCAATGGTTTGCATTTTACACATGGAAAATATATTTCGTGCGGATAAGAAATTTAGACGCATATCTGCAGATAATCTTCCTCAGATTCTTTCTTCGCAACTCACAGTACACGACGTAGAAATGTTCGTAGCTGAAGAAGTCCGTCATCCTATTGATGTCGTCCGTCGTCTCCAGTTCACTGAAAAAAAATCGATAGTGGGATTACATGGCATTAGGCCAAATCAAGGGAGGACAATCACGTACCGAATGTTCTCGAGGATCTTCGACTTGCGAAGCTCCGCTGCTGTGATGCGCTCACTCCAACTCCTGAAAAGAACATATTTCGATTCTTTTTTCTTAACTAAAAAGGCGTTGATCTAACTCACCGATTGACGTCCCAGAATATTCGGGCAGCCACGATGTCGACGAACTTGGGGTGGAATTCCTCGCTGCCGCGGTAGAACTCGAGGCCTGTGAGGGAGGCGAATGAATTATTTCAGTTTCACTTCGATGCTTATCGTTTTCTAACAGCCATTGTGTTCACACGCTGTAATATCTTTCCAATCGTGGACGAAATAATAACGCTCGATATCAGCCATTTCGAGGGTGAAACCCTCGCATTGGCAGAATGACATATTGATATTCTTACCAGGATGGGAGTGGATGATGTCGAGGATGAAGGGGGCGAAGTCCTCCCTCACGAGGTACGATCGCTGACCGTGCGAGAGCGTGTAGACGAACCTGGAAGGGGCTCACAATCAGATCAGTACTTTTGGTGGTAATAGGAATTCCGTTTTATGCTTGAAAGAGAAAAAGATTAGAAAGACGTGTATCTCCTCGGCTACAAACGTGGTAAAGAGGATAACCGAACCCTCAATCCCTCAGGCTCGAGGAGATTTTCACAACTATCTCCTCGCATGGCCGACACTCTCACCGTGCAGCTTGATCGTGGGCGACGGTTGTCATTCTCCTCCAGAAGGCAGCAACTTCTCTCCCATTGATACGCTCCGCATCGTTGGGATTGATCTGAAGGGGTCACAGTAGAATGGGAGGATTCTCCGGGAGACTCACCGCGTTCCAGAAGGGCGTCTTCCAGTACTTGGGAAGACCGAGGGCAGCCATGACCTCGTCCATGTCTGACTTCATTATCTGCAACAACGCAACAATTACCAATGTGGGATATAAAAATATTGGCTCTTTTTCATTGATATATTTCGTAGTAAATTGGAATAAGTGACAAGCGGAAGGTGGACCCCGATTCCCTCACCATTCCTCCGGCGAGTCCTCGAATGTGGTCGGTGGCCCTTCGGAGGGCGGCATCGTTCTCCGCCGCCGATGCCGGTTTGCCCATAGGGAAGTAGAAGCGAGGGACGCTCTTCGTACTCGCCCTGTGGCCGGGGAGCAACCTGCAGGGAAAGAGTCCAATATCAAGACCCGGCACTCACCATCCTCGTCCCGGCGGGGGCTGATGGACGGCAGAGGGAGACTCGCCGATCAGCCTGCATTTTTGATGATTTTTGATCATCTTGCTTGAGCCCGTTTTTTTCCTAGCATTCTACATTCTCATCGTGTCTTATTTTTTCTGCACAGCTCGAATGGAACATGACTCGAGGGAAGTTAGATCAACAATAATTCCCTCCTTGATCCCCCCCCCCACTCACGATGCATCGATGCCGCGGGTGAGTCGGGAGAGTGGACCGTAGCCACTGGAGGGGGAAGACGAGGCCTCCGACGAGGCGGGAGATGAGGAGCCGAGACCCGACGATGGGGAAGACGACGACGAGGAAGCGAGGGAAAGGCGCTGGAAGGATTACGATCAGCGGTAAGTCAGAGAATATCATTTGGGAGTTTCATATCTCCAGGCCGAGTCTGTAGGGAATCTCGCCTAGTGGTTATTTACAGGTGACACGGAGGTAGGATACCTTGTTGGCAAGTCCATCCACTCCTGTTCCCATTTCTTCCAGCGATCGCTTCGACTGCGTGGGAGAAGAGTGTCCATGACCACTAAAGGGCGTTCATTAACTACTGATAGTTGTGATTACCATATCCCCACTCCCTTCGATGCCCCATTCTACTCACTTGGATACGCCGTGGTCCTCTTGACGTAGTCGCTCGAGGAGCCTGTAAGCACACATTCCCATCGTTCTTCCATGGAGGGAATCCCAGAATGTATCTGATTCATCGTGTGAATATCACGTCATTCTGTGAACAAGACCATGGCAGATTGACGTTGGCAAAGAAAGAGGGAATAACTGACGATTGGGCAGCCTTGGATCCTCCGCCGTTGACGATGACGTTGCCACGGGAACTGGGAGAGACTGATGCCGAGGGGGCCTGCAATGAAGATCGTTATTTATTAGGAACTCGCACATATCCCCCCAATACTTTGTGTTAGTTTGATTGCACGTTAAATTAGTAATTATTTATTGAAAATAATGTGCCAAACAAATTCACATATCCCCTCCGCCTTCTGCTGCCTTCCGGGTGGTCGGAATCGAATACTTTCCGCACGAAATGTGTCAGGAATCGTCCAATGGTCTGCTTCTGCTGGACGGGGATGACGAGAGGGGGAGGAACGGGCGGAGTCACGTTCCCATTCCTCAGATCCTCTTCGTAGGTCTCGATGGTGAGGGCCTCGACGATACTCGCCCTCACGCTCTTGTCCCGCCTCCTCCTCCTCATCGTGCACCCGCAGGCGACGGCATCGGGAGGTCGATCCATCGGCTGCCTCATCGTCTCCCTGGGAGGGAAGATACTCTATCAATCGATGTACGGGACTGGAAGAGGGGAAAGATTGCCACGGGCGGCGTTGTACAAACAGAACGACTTGAAGGGGCGAGGAAGATGCCACGGGGAAGGAAGAGAATGGCGAGAACAACCACGAGAAAGAGCAGGATTTACTGTAGCCTCTTTCTGTAGGGCAAGATCGAGGAGCCAACGAACAACGGAAATGAACTGGCATGATGGCTCATTAGAAAGTGGGGATCATCCAAAGTTCATTGAGAATTATGGGGTGCAAGGGAAACTATATTCAAGTGGAGTCGATCAGTTTTCCACAGATCCCCATCGCTGTACGAAAGGTCTGATTACGAGATGCGATACCGCGAGTAAACGGCAGCGAGGAGGAAGAGGAAGGGAAGACTCACGTGGGGACTCATATCAGATCTCGTGCTCACTGGACAAAGTGCTCAGGGGACGAGAGAGAAAGTCTGGAGGAGATATGATCTCGTTCTAATAATCGCCTTCCCGAAAGAGGACCCCGTACGGGGGGCAGGGGAGGGTTTGCACATCCTCAGCCTCTGCACACACTCTGCTATCTCCTTCCCTTCGCCCTCCAAGAGGACGCCTCCGGGCACGACAAGATGACGCGATAGAAGATGAGACACGAACAAGGACCCCCAAGAGGTTCAATCAGCCACAGCCGAGGGGTAACATGACAGGAGGTAAAGGAGTCGTGACAATATTGCGTATTGGCTTGGATTACTTGTCCCAGAAAAGAATTCTATAACCGCCCCCTCTGACCTCTCGGCTCGTAACACACATTTCCGCTTTGTGCATGTGCAACAATGCGAAACGATACAGGAGTCTTATGGATACGGCGATAAGGCCTATTCAGAAGCAGTGGAGGCACAATGGAAACCGAGGCGAGGGGAAGACGAATCGGCTGTACTTTCGGAGATGAAAGAAGGAGGAAGGAAGGTAGAGGAGAAGAGGATGCAGGGGGCATGGGACCTGCGTCTGGTGGGGTGCACAGAAAATAAAAAGCGATTCCTCTTTCTCTTGGGGGCTCCGATCGTCCCGGCCACTCGGCCGATCTCTCGCTGCGGAAACAAGAAACGGGGGGTTAAAGTGTGATTGGGAGGAAGAGATATTGGGAGTCTCATCGGCCGGGGGGGGGGGGGGGGGGGGGGATAGGGCGCCGCCCCCGC
>JACMIG010000008.1:58489-88585 GCA_014805385.1 Levipalatum texanum
CAAGTCTTACTCCTGGTCACTCAGCGGGAGAATAAACTGAGACCGCCAGAAGGAGAGAGGGATCCACAGACGAGGCACGCCAGATGATTCAGGCGCAACCCTCTCTACACACAAACATCGATGTCTCAGAACGCCTTCTCGAGCCACACTCCGTGGAAGGAAGCAGCCTAAAGAAAGAAGAAGGGGAACACGAGGAGCGGAAACAGTTAGCAAATGCTTTTAGCTCGCTCTCCCATCATGCCCCCGGGCAGATGACTCTCATCGACGGAAGCTGAGGGCTCCTAACCAAACACGAAGAGTACAGCTTTACTATAAGGAAACGACTGCAATGCATGAGAGTTCATTCATAACTGGAGGATTGGAGTAGAAGAGAAGTCGCTGCTGTGGGTAGGACGAGATGCGAAAGTGACCACAATGGCCATCTGATTGTTGCAAAGCCGCTTAGTGGAGCGCGCAGCGCCAGCTGGGAGCGCTGGCATTGTGGCAAACCGTCAACATTAATATGTTTTGCGCCCGAGGTGCAGTGAACTTGTGTTTAGACGTCAAGAAACATGCAAAACGGTTGGCAAATTGGAACCAATTACTTCATTGTCCTAGTTAGCGCATGTGAAATTAGGGGCAAGAAAGCAAAGTGACAACGCCGCTGAGTTTGTCGTGTTAGAGACAGCGCTGGGCAGAAAAGTGCGTTCAACAATGCACGTCGAGACCAGCTGCTCCTCCATGGATGTGGTGCATTGGGACAAACATCGAGCTATGATGTCTGCCATTCATGGCATTGCCTCTGGGTGCTAATGCCCACTCGACACTTACAGGAACCCCCACACACTGAGAACCTCTCAATATCTCTGAATCTTCGTGATAAGCTTCTCTCTCGACACAAGGCGATATGAGAGACATTGAGGATGACAATGGGTTCATGAATAGGAGGGAAGGGAAGCCGCCAGGGTAAAGGGGCGCCGTAAAATATACGATTCACACCCCTGTACGAGGAAGGCAGACAGAGGAATCGGCCCGTCCCACTATCGTGGCAGAATAAAGAACGCCAAGCAGGTCGAAAGGGATCATTTTCTTCAAGGTCGTCATTCGATCGAAGCAGTTGCGAGACATTTCACAGCTCAGGTGCAGTATTAGTGGATAAACGGCTGTACTAGTGAAAGCGATCCACGCGCTCTCAGGTTGCCGGTGAAGACGACTCGGTTACAATACACCGCTGCGAATACACCTGACCACGGGACATCAGCGACCCACACACGTTAGTTAGTTGCGTTAGTGCAGACGGTGATTGGAGTCTGAATAAAATACCTGAGGAAGGCTGAAGGAGAAGTGCGCCGTCGGCTCTAATTCCCTCCGTCCGTTGAGCAATGGAGAGCGAGTATTTTCGCCTGATTGAACAGTTAGAAGTATCACGAGCTGTCAAACCATGTCTTCCACTGAGTTCCATGTGTACCACGGGCTTCGTACGGAAGACTGTCGAGCGAGGCGACAATGGAGCTGCCTCCACTTCTCTGAATTAAATGTAGGACTAGAAGAAGTAAAAAAAAGAATGAACGAACCTCGGCGGTGCCGACAAACGGCTGCCAGCCAATCGAAGAGTGGGAGTCCCTGGTCGCTTCTCCAGCTCTACGATCCGGGACGTCACTGATCCAGTAGATGGGAAATTAGGTCGCGAATTCAAAGAGGCCTACATTGTTTTGATCTTACAACACGGTACCATGTGTACAAACCTTGGCCAATTGTTCTACCACATTGTGCTTGGGTTTTGGATGCGGCAATCCATTTGGGACTCCGTACGATGAAGCATCTGATAAGGAATAAGTATATTACGCCGATGCAAATTGAGCGATCACCAGAGAGGGAGTCCGGAGAAGGAGAGTGCACTCCATTCTGACGCGTATTGTGGTGATGCTGTCTGAGTGGTGGTGAAAATGCATGCTCATCCGTTGGGAAACGGCCACAACCTCCTGAAAACGTCATTTCGGCATTATCATCGTTAGGACATACCTCGGGTCGTCATTTCAGCAACCGCCCTATCCAAAGCACTGAAGTTAGGAGCAGAGTTGGATGAATGCATGGTGGAGGAATCAATAAACGGCCGTTGCTTGGAGGCAATGGAGTCCGTTCTTCGCGGTGTCGGAGGGGCTCCGGGAGGCGAATCCGGGGTTTCTTGCTTCAATGGAATTGATGCAAAGACAACTGTCCACGAATACCTTGAGCATGTTGAGCCTTTCAGAAGCCGTCATTGTAACAGTGTTCGGTATGCGCGGAGATGGAGTCGGTGAGCCGGCCCGAGCTACAAAGGGTCAATAATGCCAGCGTGTAATCCTCACCAGATATGAGTGAGTTGCTCCAAAAGACTCCAAGATTGCCGGGTTCTCGATTGGCAGGCGTTGTTCTCCCCGATGATCCTTGTTCCAGTTTGTTCAGTGCATCCGATAACAATCCTTGGCCAATGGACGAGGCCGATGACGAGCGACCGAGTTCTCGAGGAAGAGAAGCAGATCCATTTGATGTAAATCCTGATAAATTTTAAATAATGAGAAAAAGAAAACACAGCGAACCGTGGAAAACCGGCTGATCCGGAGTGTCGTATGGACGGATCCTGAAATTGGCAACTGAATTAGTAGTGAGAACAGAACAAACTTGAAATGCTGCTGTGCTCGTTCAAAGGACGATCGCCATTCATTGGTCGACCGACTCATATTGGGAACGATGTCGTCGAGGACAGAAATGTCAATGGGCGCTTGTCGGAGTGTGGCAGTCGAAGAATACGGATCTTCGTCTGCGTAACAATTGTCTCTCCAATTCGTGCCGTAGTCTCCGCTCCAAGTATCGCGATCTGCGCAATTAGCAATGGTCATCGATCGGAGGGAATAAATACCTCGGGGAAGTGACCGCGGTGATTCTTCGGATGGAGTGAAATCAGACGAGCACGAAGTCCCTGAAGCATCCAGTTTAACGTGTATAAACACTCGTTACCGTAATTATCGGTGAAGCTGTTAGAGAGCGAACCCTCGTAATAGGGATTGTCGTCGGGGAAATCGGAGTGAAGCCTGAATGAATCAATACTGAACGTAACCTTCAAACTGACTAACCGATTGTGAAGTAGCTCGTCCGGCCGGATTGTTTGCGACGTGGAAGCGTACGACGAATGGATCGAAGGGAACTCCGAAATGGAATCTGGGACTGCTTTTTCTTTTCCTACATGTGCTTTTCTTACCGTACGAACGCGGGAAATCCGAACCAGAATTTGAAAATTGAGATCCGTCACTGACGGAAGACCTCGAAAGAACCGAAGATCGGGCCGATGGATATCTGCCAATAATTGATAGGAAATAAAAAAGATGAACTGACCTTTGCAGTAGATCCAAAAGTGCAGAACTTGAAGCTGGCGATCTTCAAAAGAGGTTTTCCAACATGGTTTCTTGAAGACGGCACCTTTCACGAAGAAGACTTCCAGCTACGTGGTCCCGATGTTGAATGGGCAATGGCGGAGGGTAGTCACGGAGATTTGAGGTTCCGTTCGAGAACTCTTTACGCTCACGGTAAAGGGGTGGAGATTCTCTGTACTCCGAGTACGATTGTCTGAGAAATGGAATGCATATAAGGGATCGATGGTCGCAAACCTCGATTGGTAGGGAGGTGTTAGTTCCCTGTAGTTTTGGCGATAGCTGGCTGGTGATGAATATCCTTGAAAGCGCCGAAATGCGTGTTGACTCCCGACAAACCTGCTGTGTCTTCGCGATACCAGGAAATATTTCGTGTGTCGGCGGATGCAGAACGATAGCGATTACTGCAAAAAGGAAAAGGATGTTTGGGAGTGACGGAAAAGAAGAAACCTGGAAGGGAAGTTTTGAAACTCGGCTCGTCGGGGAGGCCCGAAGCGATCCTCGTCTCCGTTCACGAGAGACGAGTCGATGGGAATGGAAGAGAAAGTGGGGCGGTAGGCACCTTCAATAATGACTCTCGGCATCATGAAACGAGATCTTTCCGATGGCGATAAACTTACCTTGAGAAGGAAAAGAGGCGTAGTCTGGAGGGTCGGAGCGCATTCGCTCATCGATGGAGGATGGGGGGAGAAGTGGAAGGATTGCGGTTGACGATCTGATAGCGGAAGAAGTGCGATGATCTTTCGTAGATAGCGACGATCACGGTAAGAGTCGCTGAGCCATCAGCCTCTGCAATTATGGTGAGGCGTATGCGGAGCGAAAATAGAAACTTGATAAATGAATGGAAAACGAAGAAGATGGCGGGGGCTATAGATATCAGGGAGGCGAGAGAGAGTTATGAAAGTGAAGCGCCGAGAAGCGGGGGAGTGTCCACCTCGGAGGTGTACAACAGCTGACTCCCCCTCTGGAAGCCTCCAATCATTGATGTCGTCCTGTCTGCGTCTCTCCCGCCCGAGATCTCTATCGGAGAGAAGAAGAAGAGGGGGATAACTGCTGGGAGACGCTGATAAACAGCCCCGGGTCATCATCCAACCAACTTCATACCTATTTATTATTCCTACGCCATTGGAAGACTGAACAATTATTCGAGATCGATCATGATATTTGCAACGGAAGGATGCTCGTGAATTCGAATCCGAGAGGCATGCGCCACGGAGGACATTTCGAAAAGACCCAGATGTTTCCAATATCAGTTTCGTTGAAGTGGTGGGAGAATCTGGGGCTATTGAAGGGGAGGCATAAATTCAACAGAAGAGACAACAAGGAAGCAATCTAAAACTGATCCATCTCACAATCAGATCGGACAATAAGTATCACGATAGCGTACGGCGGAGCAGTTTGCTCACACAGTTTTCACAAGTTACCCACGAGCAGTAGCGAGGTAAGCGTGCGTAAACTCAAACAGAGGATCGAACTGATGCGGGACAACGTCGGAAGGTGCAATGAGTTTGAACACCATGAGCACTGACACCCTTTGCATAGTCAAGATGGCTACGAAGAAAACAGCAAGAAAGCAGCACTGGGAATAGCAGAGCATTCTAGACACCCTCTGGAGGAACATTGGTCCATCCACCAGTTCTTCAGTGAACAATGCATAGCATAGTGCATGGTAGCGTGCCAACATCGGTGGAGTTACTCGAATAGTCACACGAAGCTCGTAGAGAGAACTACGATCTTATTCTGACACTGACAACAATTCTAGGATACGCATTTCTACGAGATTGTACGATCTCCGTAGACGGACCTCTGGAACGTCCATTCTCGCGCCGTTCATAAGAAATCAGTGCGCGCGATCGAACGGACTCCCAGAGATGAAGCTCGAGGAGGTGCGAGAGGACACAAAAAGACATCCAAGATGCCAAAACGCGAGACGCAGACAGTGTCAGAAATCGTGGTTGAGGGCGCGCGATTCGGATCCAAACAGAAAGGGCGGCATGGACGGGGAGGGGAGCTCTGTCTACGTGGGAGACACTCTAGAGAACGGGCCACGCTGCCCGTCTCCGTCTGACCTTTTCCCCCCTCTCCATCCTCCAAGACTCCACCCGCACCATGGAATGAGGGTGCACATTCGTCAAAGTATCCTCGGAGAATCTCGACGGATCATCATATCGCAGAAATGATTAAAGCGCCAAGAAAGTCGTTCCATCCTAATTGGTTCCCTCTTGAGAGGTGACGAAATGTGGCCCAATTAGTACAGGGTGTGCTAATCAGGAAGAACGATCGATCACTGCAATCAACGCGCTAAAGTAGAACAGCGAAGAGAAGCGGGCGAGAGAAAGTGACACGCGACTTCACTGATGAAGGAGACAGAATGTGTCCCATAAAAGGGATGGATGAGTTGAGAGAAAGAGGGAGAAGTCGAACATCGATGTCCCAGGTCTTTTCTCTTCGTTACAGCCGAGACACCGGAAGCTGCCCTTCGAAAAGGTTCATAAGAGCGGAGAGGTGATCAGTGAAGGGGAGAAAAAAAGGGATCGCCCCTTCTCTCCTCGAATGCCTCGGCCTTTCTCCTGCAGCCTCACTGCGGGCAGGCGACGTCGGACTGAGGGTGTAATAGTAGCACGGGGGCTCGGCCAGGGGCCTGAGGGGGAAGGGGAGGAGAGGGTGGGGGGACAGGAGGGAGGGAGAGGAAAGAGGGGGTCACTGATGGACAGCGCCCATTAGACTGATACCCATCAGTACAACGCGGCTCAGACGGATACTTCCTTTTTTTCAGCTAGAACCTTAGAGAAGAAATGGAAGAGGGGTCAGAAGGGATTGCAGTCTCCTCAACAGGTACCCCTTCCCCCCTCTGCCACAATCATAGAAAGCGTAATAGTTCGGCAGCGAGTTTCTCCCCGGTTCCATCCCGCAGTTCCTGTTCCAACCATCAGAAGGTCGGAGTAATTAGCGGGAATCAATTAATTCGCGCTATCACAAAAGATGCTGAATGAGGGACAGAATGTGTTTTACAAAAGGCGACACGAAATGAAGACAAAATGACAAGTAAAAAGCGAAAACATCATGAAAACATTCGGTATAAAAACTCGAATGAAATGGTGGAAAAAAGTGTTGTCGAATCGACAGCGGAAATTTTTCTTCCCCTTCTATAACAGTTTTCATCAAAATACTCGTTGCAGGTATGTAGAAAGGAGTGTTTCAAAGGAATGTACCTCGACGATCCTGACTCTCGCGAGGAGAAATGTTGAGTCGTTGGTCACTTCGTCTTGGGTGCATTCGTCGTTGTCCTTCGTCCAAGACTACAAATGGGATAAATGGATTGAACCCACAGGACAAAGGGGCTACCTCTTTAATGGAAAGTGCGGAGAGCAACGGAGTGAGGGAGGTGGTGGCAGTTTGTCGAGAGCCGTGAGTCGTCGGACCCAATGGCGGCCACTCCTCTGAAATGGCGTCAAATTTTTGTCATGATAAAAATCGTACTAAAGTGATCCAATATAGCGAAAAATCGCGGATCGCATGTGAGGAGACTACTTACTGTCAGATGTTTCCATAATGTTGATTGCAATGTTTTGCTAGAAGATTTATAGGGAGGGTCGGAAAAATGGATGAGTTTGGTTAAAAGGCGCTGATTGCCTTTTACTGAGGCCAGCTCACCGTGTGTTTTAGCTGCTTCGTGGTGGAGGTCCTCTTCGTGATCGTCCTCTTTATAATTCCTCCACGGTGCCTGTAGAAGAGGCCACTTGGCCAGAGTCCATTCCCCTCCCACTCACCATCGTGTCCGAGAAGTGGCGAAGATGGGGAAGCTGAGGCGTCGACGAGGAAACAATGGCCCTGGAGAGTAGAAGATCGTACCAAGTCGATCAATCAGTCATCGCAGAGAAAATATAAAGTCTCCGCGTTGAGCGATCGGCAAAAAAATGCATATCTTTTTAGTCAATGGATTTTGACCATTATCATTAACATGCCTTCTCTTTCATGAACAAAATTGGGATGAATGACTCGTTGACACCTCGGGGAATCTGCTAGTCCGGAGGTCAGTTGGGATGGGCGTGACCCGCTTCTGCTGCTGCGCGGCGTCCGACCCGGAGTGCGAGGAGACAGCGGAGGAAGGGCCTCTGAATAAGCTGTGAATTATTCCTCACAATTTTTTCAAACGGATCATTCTTATACTAAGCCCATATTTCACGAAGCTCGTTTTTGAGTGTTTTCCCTCAAAAAGGGTCGAAATAAAGTAGCCGGGGTCGCTCGTGAACTCGCAGTGTTTTCGTCATGGGCAGCGCATAAAAGCGTGACTGGCGGCGTGCCATTTCATTGTCTAAAAGGCCTCCTCTTTGGGAGGGAGTGAAATGCAGAGAACGGGGGTGGTAGTTAGTGAAGGCGCCACGGGGCTACGACCGATGTGGGATGCTCTACAATAGAAGAAGCGTCTTCATCTTCTGCACATTGAACATTCCAGATTAAAAAAAGAAAGATGATCGAAGTCGAATAAGTAATTTTTTTTGCAAATTAGTCCCTTCCTCATTGATTACTGTAGTGCACCCTATATAAAGCCAGACAGGAGACGAAAATCTCATTTATTCTCTCCCGTTCGTCTCCTCTCAACTCCGTCGTCTGGGGAGGATGGCAGGCAAAAGTGAGGCTTCCCTTCCCTTCTCCTTTGCACAAGAGGCCTTCAGCCGCGGGAATCGACGTGGACGACCTCATCGTCCGTCTCCTCTCGGTCGGGGCACCGGGGCAGCAGCTCGTGAAGACAGTCAAGGAAGCCGAGATCCTCGCCCTCAACGCCCTCGCCCGCGAGGTCTTCCTCGGCCAGCCAAGTCTCATCGAAATCAATCCGCCCGTCAAAGTGTGCGGGGACACTCACGGGCAGTACCCTGGTAGGGTTCCCTCCTCTTCCACAGCCAATTCCCTCAGATGTTCTCCGTCTCTTCGACCGTGGAGGCTTCCCTCCTCTCGTCAACTACATCTTCCTCGGCGACTACGTCGACCGCGGACACCAGAACCTCGAGAACATCTGCCTATTCTTTTCGTACAAGGTACGTCCTTTTATTAGATACCAATTGGTGTATTTGAAGGTGCGCTACCCGAACAACTTCTACATGCTCCGGGGCAATCACGAGTGCGCCACAATCAACCGCGTCTACGGATTCTTCGAAGAGTGCAATCGTCGGTACCAGAGTGCCCGTCTCTGGCACTCCTTTCAGGTTCATTCCCTCTAACACTCCGGAGAAGCTAAGCGTTTCACTTTACAGGAGACGTTCAACGCGATGCCCCTTTCGGGCTTGATCGGAAACCGAATTCTGTGCATGCACGGGGGCTTGTCGCCGAAGCTGAAGTCATTCGAGCAGCTGCGTTCGATCACTCGCCCCATCGACCCTCCCAATCCTTCCCTCCACATCGACCTCCTCTGGGCCGATCCCGACCAATCCGTCAAGGTGGCCAATCACAGCCAAGGCGCCACCAACTGAGAGTCTAGGGCTGGCAGTCCAACACGAGGGGCGTCTCGTACATCTTCGGCCCCGACGTCGTGCACGAAATGTGTGCAGAGCTGGACATCGACCTCGTTGCGAGGGCGCATCAGGTGGTGCAGGACGGCTACGAGTTCTTCGCCAACCGCAAGCTCGTGACCGTCTTCTCGGCCCCTCACTACTGCGGTCAATTCGACAACGCAGCAGCCATCATGAACGTGGACGAGAACCTCTGCTGCTCATTCGTTGTGAGAACAATGCAACAGGGCTCAAAGCAAAGGACGACCATTCAGATCCTGCGCCCGGTGCCACAGAAGAAGCCAGCGGCGCGAAAGTGAACACTGGAGTTATTGCCATCAACTTCACTTCGACATTATCCCTGTCCATGCGAATTTGCTAACAAGGACTCGCAAACGGATAAATCGAGTTCGAAAAGACGCCTCATTGTGAATAACAAACCTCTCGCAATGAGAGCTCAGGCGAATTCGCCGTTGTCGTGAGCCAGAAGATCGCAGTGACAATGGTCACAATTCTACGAGGTACTCAAGACCGCTGCTAGAGATTAATTTTGAGAGCTGAGATATTGAATTAAGACTCACCATGGCAGGTCTTGAATTGGAGTGAGGGAGTTTTCGGGCAGCTCGGGTCCTTCTCGTCCTCTTCTTCGGTCCCCACGTCGTCTTCCCGGTCGACGAAGACGCGCTCGTCAGCCCACAGAGATTCCTATACCGTGTACATTTTGATGAATCATATCATCAAATTTCCCCTTTGTAAACTGCGTGAAAACCATTTTAAAAAATAACTGAAAAATCGTTTTTGAACCTTGGTCTTGATCTGTTCGATTCTCCGAAGTGGCGACGACGCGTCCTCCAGATTGTCCAGGCAGAGGCGACTCTTAATAGCAACATTGATTTTAAAATATGATTTAGACCAGTTGTTACATCTTTTGCACCATTCACTCGGTCAATACTCTGCTTCAAAACATCCCAGCTGAAAGACTGACCACTCCAGCGGGACGCTTTTTCTCCATATTGATTCTCGCCGATTCTAAAATAAGCATTTATTTGTTGTCGAAGAATCAAAGGATGCAAGAAATGTTCAAAAACAATATTGAATGTGGCTCGCCTTCTTCGTCGACGTACCTCCAATCAATCGCGATCGCTGGACCGATCTGCAAAAAAAACTCATCAGGAGCTTCGTAGGAACACTCACATATTTATTTATTTTGTTGCGGGCATTGTGTGACTAACCGTGTATGCGCCGTCGTGTCCTCGTGGTGGGGGAGGAGGGGGTACGGCCGCGAGCCCCTCCCCTCCCTCCCTCGATTGCGGACGACGACTCAGCGAGGACGTCGTGGAGGAAGGGAGATAAGAGGCAGAGGAAGGAGAACTCAGTGGCCGTCGATTCGCCTTCCCGCACGACCCTCCCACGATGATTCTTATGGGGGTCGAGGGGGTCGAGGAGCCCTTTGAGATTATGATCCTCCACGATTAAATGGACGGCGACGTAAGCGAAGTTAATCACGAGAGAGATGAGGCAGCAATCAATCTGAGTGGAGAGCAATGAGAATTCAGAAGACTCTGTCGAAGGAATCAGGAGGGACGGAACATTGTCGGGAACCGCATTATATTCTCCTTCCCAGGACTTGTGATGTTTACCAACATTCTTTTCGATCTCCTTCACAGTGGCGTGCACTATAACCATAAATTATCTATCGACGAGACGTTGCAGACGAAATTGTTGCTTGTGAACTCGGGAATAACAAAGCTTCGAGATCCGGACAATCTTTCATTCGAGATTATGATTTTCCCGAAGTTCGGAACTGAAATAGGAAATCTATGGGGACTGATATTTGGGTGGTTGGAGAGTCTGGGGATCGGTTCCAGTTCCAGTTCCGTCGACAAGGTCGTAACAGGAAATGGCGCATTCGATCATCGAGGGCAGGACAGAAGGGACGGCAGACACTCACAGCGAGAGAACGAACAATCACAAATGGAATAACAGATTCAAAACACAGACGTGCCATGTGCAGGTGACGAATGTCGCATGAACGGGTAAGACGCACAAATTCGCGTGGAAATTCCCAGCATATTAGTGATTCACCGGTGAAGTCTCTGAAGGGAGGGAAGGGAGGGAGGAGTAGGGGGGGGGGAGTTTCGAGGCGTGTCCGTTGCCCCCCGTTCCCTAAGCGAGTGACGACGTGGGGCAGTACTAATAAAGGGAAAAGTCGAGGGGGGAGAGAGAGAGGCCTCTTTGTATGGGAGGGAACAAGGCGTGAGGGACGTTGGCAAGGCCCGGAGGTGCTCTCAAAATAATTGGTTGATCCCTCAGAAGAACGGGCGACTTAGTCCCCGACGAATAAAAGCACACTGGAGGAATTATAGAGCGCCAATTCATGAGCCCGCAATAAAGAACCATTGCGAGTAGGGAGAAGAGAGACTGTACAGGTGTATGGCCTGGAAGAGGAGAGGCCTTTTCTTCCCCTTCCCCCTGTCGCCTGTGGTAGTTATGTCGTGGGGGAAGTGGCCGCCTCCTCTCAATGGGAACAGACCGAGAGTCGCCGTGCTCTCTATCTGAGAGTGCCCATGGCAACTGGAGGCCCTCCCCCTCATCTTCCATGGATGCTTCCGTCCCTCGCCATTGTCCCCTTCGAGAGGGCGGGCCAAAGTAATTAGAGCCTTTCTCCCTCCGTGGACTCGGCAGGTGTGCACTAATCGAAAGACTCCCGCCAGCCTCTTTTCACAACTGCTCCCCCCACGTCGCGTGAACACGAAATGTTGCCAGACACGCCAACATTCCGGGAAATTGGAAGGGGCTTCGAGGAGGAACGGAGAATGGGAGATGGTATAAAATATCATGCATTTAGGTTCGTAACATGATTTCGCTCAATTTATCTGTCAGAATATAATGGGAAAATTAAGTTTTAAAAATGTAGAAACATCCGAAAGTAACAAGAACGGGCAATAGCAAAGCATAGAAACAAATAGGCAGTAACCTCGTATTTACATGGTCGCCAGGAACGAAAAAAAAGCGTAAACGAATTTCATCCAGCCCATTTGAGGCATCTGAAATAAAGAGATTCTCCCTCTTCATTGCAGTTTCCCACCTCGTCTCCTTGTGATTGTCCCGACATCGGATACTACAGTAGCGGCCACCGCAGTTCACGCAACTAAATAATCTCATGGAGATGAACATGAGCTCAAGTCAATTATTTGTTGTCGAGAACCCAAAGATGGATTAATTTGACCCGAAAATGAATCGGTCTCCTTGCAGAAAAAAATCATAATAATAAATCAACAATTTTTGGGTTCGCGACAAGATTATGCTTCGATGAAGAATCAGTCCAAATAAGGATTGTAGAGATCCCTACTTATACTTGCTGAAGTGTCCGCAGACTCCGCATAGTTTCTTGGGTGGTAGTCGGGACGGCGGGGCGGCCGCTTTCTCGTACGCCCCCTGAACCGATGCAGTCGCAGCGTTATCCTTCTGGAAAATATATTTTTAGGCATATTTTTACGATTTTGATGTATCAATTCTTAGAACATTTTGGCGAACAAGCTTACAATGAACTCCTCGCGAAGCATGGTAAAGTTCTTGCGGAATCGTTGCTTCCCGTGCTCGTCTCCCATGAGGCGACGCTTCTTTCGTTCTGTTACAGTACTCTTATTCGCTCGTATTAGATAGAATCGAACCTAATGTCTTTTTGTCTCGTTCCTTTTTGTCAATAACGGGAGCCGCTCCAAGTGATGAAGTTGCCACTTCGTGGTCCTGTTGAACAAAGTTTGTACTATCAAGTAAGCATCCCTCACCTCGAACTTGGGCCTCTTCTTGTGGACATGCCAATTGGCGTGTGGATCTTCGTGGTAGTTGTCCTAAACGTCATCGATTATTCGTGTCGACCATGTGCAATCTACCTGCTCAAGATTGGCAATGGCCTTTCGCTGTCGTCGCGCCCTCTCGGCCTCGCTCAGAATTCGCTCACCGTATGATGCCTAAATAGAAAGATTAATCGTAGTCACAAAGTGAACGCAACCTCTATACGAGTGGATTGTCGAGGACCGGTGGTTCCTCCTCCTCGCTTCATTATACGCTGCTCAATGGCATGGTAGAACATTATTCGTTTCCGCTAATTCTCCAGTATTTGTAGAAGGTCGACAATGACCTCGATTTCATTTTGCTCGTCTAATAAAACCGTTTATTATTCATGAAAATCACAACATTTCAACATACTGGGAATAGTCTTTGTAAACAACAGAATTTGGATCGTTCAAAATATGAAAAATCTGTAAAACAATCAAGACCTCGATGATAAATACGAACTGATGGGTAACGCAAGCATGACGATGACAAATAAAGCGCACAGGGCTAGAAGATGCGGAAAGAGCAGGCTAGAAACAGTCTCATTCGGTTGAAAGAAATGCTGTAGTTACATTGGCCCAGGGACAGATCTACGAGAACTTGGCGTTGGAGAAATCCATTTCCGGGTGCTGCGCCATGAATCTGAAATTAAATGTTGGTTTCATCTCATATGGATGCCATGATAATAGAAGACGGACGAAATCAAGGACAATGATCATACTTCTTGAGGATGTCCTGCTTCTTCTTCTCCTCGCTTGTCGGCAGTCCCATCTCCTTCTGTCGCTGGTCGTACATCATCTTCTCCACCATCTGAAAGCGAAAATAAGAAGCCGTCAACAATGGACAAGTATTTCGTATTGCCAAATGAATTATGAAGATACCGTTCGGGTGTCGCCATCAAGGTCCGAAAGCTTCGAGTTCTCGGGCTGCACCTTCTGCGTGTTGATGATAGGGTCGCCCTCGATCAGATTCGTCCACCACTCCATCTGATTGACCTGGAAACAAAACTGGCATGGATACCCTTAATTTTGGTACCTTCTCGAAGGAGATGACAACATTCTTCTTGTCCTCGAGGATCCAGCTGGAGGTGTCCGTTTTGATCTCCGCCCGCAGGGGGCCATCGATGATCGTCGGCTGACCGCGCACTCCAACCTGTACACGGGACGTCCATGGAAAAGAACCTTACAAATTACCTTGAGGTGCTTCTTGGTGATATCGACCACGAGATCTTTCGACTTCAGTGGGAACGAGACTCCAATCGGAATTCGAATCTGAACAAATTAAATATTATTTTGGCAGAATAAAAACGAAACAATACAGCTTAGCTTCACACAATGAGTCGTTAGAATTAGGGCATCAGATCGATAAAAATACATTATTTGTTTTGCGTACCTCCACATCCGAAAGTGTTTGAGTCCACGAGTAATTCTCTAGATCAGCTCCGTTACCTCAAAGGACAGAAATGTATATCTTATTGTTAGGCAGTAATCGCTAAAAAAAAAATTAAACGACCGTCTGTCATTTGAACGTTAATCTCAGTACGAATAAATTCGTAGCCCGCGAAAGTTAAAGTTGCTACTCACCGGCGTTGGGGAGTATTTTTCCGTCGTCCTCTTTCTTTTCCTTCTCTTCAGCTTCGTCGGCTTTCTTTTCGTTTTCTTTCTGAAACAAAAAGGGTTTTTTCAAGAAGTGGCAAAATAGAATTGAATAATTCACAAATCTCACATCTTGTTCCGAGGGCATCTCGACGTCTCCCTGCTCATTGGATGCTGCTTTCGCTTCGGCTTCCTTCTTCTTCTTCAAAAACTCCTCTGCCTCCTCGTCGGTGATCTGAAGAATACATACTTCATTTTCCAAATTACAATTGAAGAGTTTGTTGCACCGGCTCAAGCCTATCGATCAATGGGGTAAACGCAGCAGTAAACATTCAGAACAGCTCACACCTCGTTGCTGGGATCGCATAGTATGAGAGCTTCCTTCTCTGGATATAAAAGCAAACCCTCACCTCAACGACACTGGCTTCCTGCTTGGCGGCTGCTCGAGTGGCCCTCTCCCGCGCATCCTCCTCCTCTCGCTTCCGCTCTGCTGCTTTACGAGCCTGCGATAATATAAATGTACTTCACATACATTTTAATTTTGCAATGTCACACTGCGCAGAGCAGATTTGCGAAATGTCAGCAGTCAATTTTTAAATAGCTACTTATTTTTATCTCACCTCTTCCATGCGACGGGCATTCTCCTCCTTCTTGCGTTTCTGCTCTTGTTCATTCTGCAAAGTACATCATAGAGTCAGATAAAGACACCGTCTTTCTTTTTGTTACCATGACAACCCTGCGTACATGGACGCTCTAGGACAGACCTCGAAACTAGAATCAAAATACGCACCTTGAAAGCCCCCGCACCGTGCTTCTCGAAAGCCTTCAAGCACATCTCCTTGGCCTGGAATAATTTCTTTAGTTTCATAAAGAAGAAGGATTAAACCTTGTCAATGCCAGCACCGGTGTAATAGTCCGTCTTACGCGAAAGGAACGAGAAGAGAACATCGAAGAGCTCCGGAACTCCGCCCTGGAAAATTAGGTTCGAAAATAATACGCATGAAATGATAAAATCGTACAGAAGGCAAAGAATAGAACAAACCTGCATGGACTGGGCCAGGCTCAGGAGGATTCCGTCGTACTTCTCGCTGTCGATGGACATTGTGAGACTGAAGAGGTTGTGGTTGAATGCGAGACGGAGCTATTTAAGGAGAGGAACAAGACACTGTTAGCACGATAGCGAGGACGGGAAAGCGAATCGGCTCTAATTACTCACAAAAGCACGAAAGTGCGAGAAATATTTCAAAATGTGGTGTGGCTGGGTGCGCGCATGACAGGAGTGAAATATAACCCTTTTCCCGGTCGTCAGATACCTGCAGATGATTCAATAGTTAGCTCTTGTGCTGAATGTGGAGGAAAAGAATGTGGAAAATCGAGTCGGAAAATGCATAAGAAAAAAAATGGAACATTTCGAGAGATGGAGAACATGTAGTTTCTAGAAACTTCCATGCCTCGATGTGATTCATTCCACGAGAGGTCGCCCCTTATCGGTTGACGATGCGTGAGCATCTCAGCCCCCAGCAGCCTTTGAGACTCTCGAAGTTTGGCATCGTTATCGCTTCCAGATTCCCTTCATAGCTAGTTCTCCATTCCGATGTCCCTATCGATCGGCCCCTCCTTTCCACTCCCTGTATCCGTTTCACAGGATGACCAGGTGATCCTATCAAATTACATTATCGATGTTTTGAATTTATTTACCATCCAGTAATATTGGGATCAGATTTTGCTTCTCTTAACTCTATTCTTTTCAAAGACAAATAATAGACAACTTTCCCTATGGATAGATAATAGTTCCTGTGATGATATTTCTGAGGACTTCGATAAAAAATAATTGCAGTTGGTGCCGTCGTACTTCGATTCGTTCCCCTTCGACGACCACCACGTCTCTCTGCCGAGCGGCACCAGTCTCGTTTGGAGGCAGACTGTATCTTTTATCGTTCCGATTCCAGCCAATTCCGCCCTTCAGCCCCGATCGGCCGATGGAGGAGCCCATTTCCTGACTGTCTTCGACCTTCAGAATGCACAGCACCACACGAGGGCTAAAATACGTCCTACCATCCAGACAGTCATAGCTTCTCCCACCAATTCAGCCCTTCGAGCAGTCCACGGTGAGATCTCGCTCTATGAGACAAGCACAGTAGCGAAGGTGCGATCGATACCTAATCGACCGAAGGAATCCTTTAGATGGACGTACGATGTCAATCCGAGACGAGGACGAGGAAAGGGTTGTGAGGGCAGAGGCCGAGTTCACCGAGAGAATCGATTGCTGGCGGTGGGAGGAGAGTGGGGAAATCGTCATAGTCAGTGGCAGTGGAGTATGGAAGTGGAAGTGGAGTGGTGAGAAAACCTTTGGCCTAGCAGAGTTTCCATCCAGAGAACGGAAGTCCCGTCAAAGTCTGCGATCGATCGGCGGATCTCGCCGACTTCAAGGTCGTCGACCACATCGAATCGTGCGGACACACAATACTGGCTGCGAGACACACGGATGAGGTTTGATACGGAGAAGTAGATCACCCTCCTGGTGTAGGAATCGTCGACGTATATCCATTACCTATATATCCTAGAACGTATATCCAGGACGTATATCCAGAACCTGGCCGTCCAGGATCCACCTTCAGGATGGCCTGATAGGGACGAACCTTTACCTTTACCATTATCCATTACTGTAACCTACAGTGTCGCCCTGTTTCAGGAAGGGGAAGAGATCGGCAAGCTGCAAGTGAGCATCGGCTCCTCCACTACAGTAATCGACGGTTTTGCTCCCTGCATCTTGAGCCACGAAGAATCCGAAGGACCTGCTCGCTTTCTCTTCCTCCGCCTCGTCGACAGCGACTTCAAGGTTCCTTTTTTCTCGCACGGTAAATGTCGTCGTATGAAAGATACTGTAGATTCCATGTGACGAGATTTCCTATCCAATTCCAGCTCTCCTTCTGCCACCTCAACGACGGCGGCCTCGACGTCGTCGCCGAATCCGACAACATGAGAATCGCCGATGACGACTTCCCATTCGCCACCTGTGTAAGATCAAAGTTCCGAGGAATCTTCGTATTACTTTATTGCTGTGCTAACTTGTATAATAGACGACTGATGTTGTATGGAGGAGTACGTCTAATCTATTAGACGTATACTCCCTCCATGTGAACAACATGATAACTTCAGTTGATGCGTCTCCGCGAGACGCTGGTCGCTTGTCTTGTGACTCGCCGTGGCCTGTGCATCTTCTACGACATCGACCGCAACCAGCACCTCTTCAATCTCCCTCACTTCCAGGGTACTCCCCTCGTCCGATGAGAAAAGGGACAAGGCTTAAAAAACGTTCAGAAGAAATTCTGTTCGCGGTGCCACGAAGAAACGACCACAGGAAGATCGTCCTCGTCACTGCCAGTCGAACGGTGAGAATGCATTTTGAATTTTCCAAGTTTTCCAAGTCCGGACAATTTCGAATTAAGAATGTCTAACTCTTTATCTTTCGGAATATAGTAAATGTGATTGAAATCATTGTCCGCAGTATGAGCGAATCAGAAATTACAAACTTTTTTCGATAAAGTTGTGATTGTAGATCCTCTCTCTGGACTCGAACGACGCCTGCCTCCTCGATTTTCTGCGAGTGACGGGCGAATCGGGCCTGGACAAGGTCCTCCTCTACGCTTCGGAGCTTCTCGCACTCGGTCCTCTCACTGTGGATGAGACCAACGAACTGTGCATCAAACTGCTTGAACTCAAGCGAAGAGTCAGATGTGAACCATTCTTTATCGACCAATTTTTTCTAGGATAAATTAATACATCTCATCACGGAGGGAATCATAAAATGCACTGCGGAACTCGGTGATTTGCTGCTGGAACGCGACCAGGAAATCGCCCTTTCCATCTACATCCGAGCAGGGGACAAGGAAAAGGTTGTTATTGTCGAAGTCCAACCTCGTCTATTTAAAACTTCAAAAATATATCTGAATGGGATTGAAGACGTGTTAAGCTGGCAGCATTCCAAGCGACATCTCAGTGTGAAGATGCCATTTACTACGCCCGACTATTCGGTCTCTTCCCGGGGTCGATCACACACGGAAGATTCAGTCGTCCCGTCGATTTGACTGCTCCGCTTTACAAGTTTGTTTTGCGATCCATGAGTGTTTTAGCGCAAGTATGTACTGACTTCATAAGTAAATTCATTCATTAGGATTTTATTATTGCCCAGATGATTCCTTCCTGTACGTAAATAGCGTAACATCTTGCATTCAGCGCGTACGATACGACGGCCGATCTTCCCTCTCCCTCGCTTTCCGTGTGGGGAGAGAAAAGACACGACGAGATTGAGAATCTCATCCGTGGACTCCGAGGAGAACAATCCATTCGGATGGATCCAAGGTTATTGTCGAAAACCTAAAACCACATTACTAATTACGAAAATGATATTTTCGGACATGGGAATTAGAAGGTCTTGGGTTCTTGACAATACTGAATTAGTCCTCTTCCTCTCAGTCTGACAACTCTCCGTCCATCCGGCCTCCCCGCCTTCCCCCTCCCCGTTGCCACTTCTACTCCCAAGGCACTCGACCCTCCTCATTTCTTCTCCGACGATCTTCCCCCTCCCCCTCCCCCTCGACCTCTCCATCTCAAGGAACAAGTCCCCCCTGCCCGACCACCTCCTCCCGAGGTCAAGATGCGCCCTATAGCGGAGAAAGAGGAGATCAACGATTTCGTGTGGGTCATTTCAATTTGTTTCTGGTCTCGTTAAAATTCCTAAGGAATAATTATCGCTTACTGGAGACGGAAATAAATTAGAAAACTCGAGAATTGAAGAAAGAATGACCTAGAAGAAGGTTGCAGCTCGCAGCTAGTAAACCGGCGATCAACAGCGGAGGCTTCGATTCGGGAGGAAACGCCAATTCTCGGAGCGCGATCCAACTATCGGTAGGGGGAGGAGAAGGGAGAGGAGGGGGAAAGGAGAAGTTGCAGGCAGCCAATGGAGACCGTCGACTCGCTGCCTCCCATTGCATCCATCGTCAAATTCACGCCATCCAGAGGTCGAGCCTCGAGAAAACAATTTTCCTATAATTTTCCCTCCCGGGAAATAAGGGGTTCATATATTCCCGAAATAGAAAAAGAATGAACATGTATTCTTGCAGACAACTCAGCATCAGCCCAGCGGGATGCCTCTGCCTTCACCTCCATCGCCCCTCCCCCTCCCACCTCCTCCCTCCCTCCTCCCTCCATCTTCCCCACTCCTTCCGACTCCAGTTCGCCTCGTCACAGTTTCTACCCCACTCTCAGCGGAAAGTGAGGATGTTGTCGTGAAATACAAGGTGCAGAATTGATATCTGCTTTATGCCCGTGATAAATGGTACATGAAAGTGTCCTCTTGCATGACGTCGAAGAGTCGATACATCTCACAGCTCTGCTGCCACGCAGGGACACTTTCCTGTAGTCGAGGGCAGTGCCAAGGTTGTAAGATGACAATCCTCACTCGTATTCGCATGTTGAAGGCGTAGATGTTTCCGATGCGAACTGCGTAGTCATCCACTTTCTTCACGTTCTGCAATGAAAGGCTAGGGGGTTGGTTGTAAAGACGCTGGAATCTCTTGGAAGACCCTTTCAAACTACTTTTCGTTCTGTCTGAAACACAACTGACTTTGTAGTAGAAATGGAGTTCCGTCAGCAGCGCGGCCCGATGGCTATCGAGAATCTTTGCATTTTCATCGGAGAGTTCAACGCGATCTAAAGCTTCCATGGAATAAGATGAGCTCGATGGGAGGGGAATCTGACTGGAGTCCCATAGTTCGAAGCCGAGGGCAGCTAAGAATTCCTCTTCATCGAGATTAAGATTCTCCACGACCGGCCTCCGCTTCAATGCCCCGATCTCCAGAGAACGGTAGAGGATTCTAGAAGGGGAGACATGGAAATGGAAGGGGAGTTCTTCCCACTTCTCCGCCTCCTTCGTATTCCCACTGGCGCCACGGAAGAAGAACGCGCAGTCGTCTATGTCCATGTAGGAAGTGTAGTTTATCAAGTATCTGTGAAAGTTCAATATTATCTCCCTTACAGTATCCATTGGTTACCTCCCCGGGTACTCCGGGAAATGTTTCCACGATCGATAGCCCGGTTCGAAGAGCTCGAAATATTCGTGAAATTTCCGAACGATTTGCCACTGGAAAATTAGGCAGTTGATGTTATTTCCAGTTCTTGCTCACCTTGGAATCCTTGTCGAAGTCCACAAATTCATCAAAGGCGAGTGTAGCAAAGTCAAAAAGACTGTTGATCAGGATGCGAACGGCTCGATTGGTGTCGAAGCAAGTACCAGGCACGATGACCTAAATGGTCTCGTCGGTAAGATGAACGCAGTAATTTCCTCGCTATTACGGTTTTCTCATCAATCGATGGGATTTCTCTTCGTAAGGACTGACCGTTCCTCCCTCAGCGAGTTCGCTCACTGTCCCTACAATCGTCCGCACGCTCAGTTCAGCCGTTTCGCGAAGGCGGCACAGCATACTGAAGAGCATACCGTAATTGCTTTATGGCATTCCTCGTCGTGTTGCACTACGACGACGTTTCCTACACCACTCACCTGTACGCTCTCCGCAGTCGATTGAATACTGGCCGATCTCCGCCCTCGCCGCCCTTCATCCTGGACACGGAAAAGGCCTCCAAAGACGCCGACGGGAATATGATCTAAAGAACAAAATAATATTATTTATATTTATTCCTCCCCAAACCCTGGATGTGGAGGGACTGTCGTTGACGAGGTCGTTGTTAGAGGCAATGGCCTGGACGTGGAGGAATCGATCGAGACGGCAGCGCTTGCACGTCGCCGGATCATCTGGTCATATTCTAGATTATTCCTTTCTCCCTGCTCTAACCTCTATCGACTGGGCACTTCCCATCCCTCCTCTTGCAGACATACGCCTTCGTTCGCTTCTTGGCCCTCCTGCATTATTGTCAACAACTATGATTCATCGATTATGGTAAGGAGATGGTGAACATGGCTCCACCAATGGAAAGTCTTATGTTGCCGATGAATTCAATGAATAAAGTACCTATAGAATATGGCGCATGCCCTGCACGCGTCCATCCCGAGATGCATCGTCCGAGACAGCTCCCCACACACGGAACACGGACGCTGGAGAGGGACTTTCCCTGGTCTCTCTCCCCCCCCCACTCTCACAATCAGTTTAGAATATGGATTCATTATAGTCCAACCTCAAATAGCTCCGCGCTCACAAGGAGCCTTTGACTGCCGTCTTCAACATTTTGATACATTTCAGTAAAAGTATAGCGTTCCGTAAAAGGAATGTCTGAACAGCGAAATTCGAATGCTTGGGGTTCGCGAGAAAGCTTTGGATGGTATGTGTCTTGTCCAAAACCTAACAAACCATGCGTAGCGAAAGACGACTCACCGGCGACGCCTCATTCATCCTCTACCAGGAACGAAGTCGACACTAAACACTGCGGCCACCTGGGCGTGGGATCGATAGTGTGCATGGAGAGGGCGTTGTTTGTAGTCAGCCACATAGTGCAGGGTAGACAAATTCCCCCCTCTCCCCCTCCTCCTCTCCTTCTCTCGAAGCCATTCCATGTGCGAACGGCGACATTGATAAGATCCGTTCCATTCAGGCACTAATCCTTTATCGTGTCTCAGTTCTTGTCGAGCACCAAAACACGTCACATTCCCACTGTACCGTGGGAAATGCACCGCTTTTTGGTGCTCGACAATATGATTCATGAGACCAACAAAGCCGGACCTCTGGTTCTTTTTATGGTCAAGTTATATGTAGGGTCGTGTTATATTATGGACAGTAGATGCCTTCTGTCTGTAGAGTGATGCCCTCGTCTCTCCACTCAGCAGAAGGAGAAGAATCGGATTGGCGAACGTCGCCGCCGAGTTCACCCAGATGTACTGAACGATAAATGCAGTAGCGAGATCTTCGTTACTGCATTTTTCCCAACATACCCATGTGGCAGGGAACACTCCAAAGGACGACCCCATCATATGGGCCAGTGCCCACGTCAATTGGAACAACGCAAAGGCCCCGTTCGTCAGAGAAGTCGCTATACAGTAGTAGAGGAAGCGAGCCTCCACTCGACGTAGATCGGGCTGGAAGGGGGAGGAGTAAGGACTTTTCCCCTTTCCACTCGGAGACGATGCACCTCTTTCGCCATGTGGCCGTAGGAGGAGAAAGTGTTGAGGAGCAACGCCGCGACGATGTAGAGGAATCCGATGGAGGCATTAATCTGTTTTGAGATCTGGACTGGGACATGGATGATGGGCAGAAGGCGAACGTTGAGTTCAACAGGCGGAGTGAAGGACCAGGAGTCATCGATCGACTTGCTGTACTGCCCACGCGTCCACAGACTGTAGCAGTGAATGAGTAAAGGAAGAACGAATTGCGTGCAAACAAGCACGACTATTGAACGCTTCGACCAGAATTTATCCTGCAAAGTCTATTTTTGGCAAGGCCTCAAGATTTTTTTTACCAGATGCGAAGCGTGGTGAATGACGGTGAAACGATGGAGCAGAATGAGCGTCATTCCAAGGAACTGGCCAAGTTCGGCAGAGGCAGAAATGAAGTTGGACGTGGTCATCACCCAGCCTGGAAGGGATGTCGATGGCCAGTTCAGACTCACTCCACGTCGGCCCGAGACGCAGCCAATTCTTCATGATACGAAGGGGCGTCAGACCGAGGATATTCGATATTCCGCAGATTCCTGATGACAACAAAAGTTCAAAATATTGTCGGGCACCCCGAGCGTTCTAATTCCCATGCCAATCCTTAAAGGACAACTGCACGTTATTGAAGAGCTTGAAGAGATAGATCGAGCTTGCGCGCTATCCGTAATTGGTATAGTTCGGGCGTGGGAATGTGAATGCTCCGGGTGCCCGACAATAATTATAGATCCTTCTTCTACTTACATAAATAATTTAGGGGGTATGAAAGGGCTCGTTCGCTAACCACCACAAGTCCGAAGCACTAAATTAGAAGTGTTTGGTAGAGTACCAGTGGTAGTGAAGAAGGTGAAGAATGGAGACCGCAGCCTCTCGTTGGGGGACGTCGCAATGCGTAGGACGAGTCCTCCGTAGAGAAAGGCGATGACGGGCTCGACGATGTAGTAGACGATCGTCGCCGTGGGCAAGGACATACGAGGGAATGAGAGATGCTTATCCTGAGTACCTAGAGAAACGTGGGCTAGTCTCAGTGCTTGTATTGCACCTGCTGAGGCAGGTTGGATGCATTGCTGATGAATCTCATTATCTAAAGATCATTCTTTCAAACTCGCTTACCTAAAAAAACCCAGTACATTCGCCCATCGACGGGTGTACAGGGCATTGATCTACTGGTTTCGTGCTGCACTGCATGCACGATAGGGGGCGATGAGCGCAGGAACGTTCATTCCGCCAACAATACATTGGGGACCTAATTTCCCTGTCATTTGACTAATTAACACTTTTACATCTGACAATGAGACAAGATGTTGGTGTGTGGAAATCGAGCCAAACTGACATAAAATGTGTCTGGTAAAATCCGCAAGAATGTTAATCAGTCCTTTCTTTTCCACATCTACACTTTTCAGGCCGCCAAGAAGGCAGCAGCCGCAGGCGGAATCACCGCCAGATGGTAAAGAAGATACTATTTCACGGAAGCGGTGAAATTCAGTATCCGTAACATGAGTATTCCACGGAACCCGTGAAATAGACCTGTAATTTGCGGAATCCGTAAAAATACGACGAATTTACGGGAGCCTGAATTAGTGGAATCTGCAGGGGCCACGTGCCGAAAGCGAGCGAAGAGGCAGAGGGTAAGGAATCGTTCAGCAACGACATCGGAGCGCCCGCTGTGGCAAAGTTCGTTGAATTGCTGCCGTGCGAATAAAGAACGAGGAGGAGACTACCGGTTGTACCAACTCATCTACGGTCTTTATCACAATCATGATTCAATTTTACCAACCAGAAAAAGAATCGTTCCAAAAATGCATTTCCGGAGATCGAGACAAATTTTCTCTTATTTTCAGAATCAAAACGAAGAATCTGCAGTGGAAGGACGACAGCTTTGGAGGTTCGTTTGAAGTCGAAACACAGCACCCTTCCTCGCTACTGCATTTATCGCAGTATGGTTTGAAGGCGAAGATGCCGCGAAAGAAGAGCCAGGGAGCGACGGAGCCTACGATCGACTCGTCACTGCCCCGGGATCACCCAAGAAGGACAAGACACCGGGGTTTCATATACGATCTTTGACCTCTGATCTCTAATCTTTTTCCAGAAGCGTCGACGACTCGGGAGGAAAGAAGAAGAAAGCGGCCAAAAAGCGCAACAAGACTGAAGGAACGACAGCCGACGAAACACAGGAAAAGGATGACGTATGGGAGAAAAAGGTGATCGATTATTGACATTACCAACTTTCACCCTAAAGTTCTGCATCATTGTATTGTCGAGAATCAACTGACTTCATTGATACTGCCATTTCCCCCTTGGTAATGTGAGAAGAACGTTGACGGTTCCTCACAATTAGATCTACCACGGGGAGTGGGGTTTGGATGTCTGGTTCTCGACAATACTGGTCCATTTCAGGCCACATCCGGCAACAAGGGCAAGGTGAGCGAGCCTCTTCACGTCGCAAAAGCAGTTGCCAAAAAGAAGACGGCTCAATCGCCTTCGGTTGTAAGTTTTTCAATGATTTACGTAAATTCGGACACCCATGGAACTTTGGCAATAATTGATTCTAATGAGTAATTTTGGCGATTCCAGGGCTCGCAGCAGAAGGGACTGCCAGCCACTCCTACTACATCGGTAATTGTTTTTGCCCGGACATTTTCTGCTCTTTATTAATTTACACCAATCTCTTAAAGAAGGACTGGGAAGAACTTTGATTCCGCAGATTAGACTAAGACCATTACGAATTTCGAGCTCGCTTGTCGCCTTCTACAAATTCTGAAGAGGTACAAATTAGTATCGGCCGCGTACACATTTGTGTCTTGTCTCCAGGAACAACTACATCGAGAATGCGCTATCGCACGAGCAGAACGAGACGCTGCGCCGCTTCTTCGAGGGCGGCATGAAGGATCAGAATCCGGCTGTGCGTAGAAGATTCTGTGATTTACTAAATGACACCACGCTCTGCACCACACTCAATTGGCTTCAGACGCTGAAGCTGATCGCACGCGCCTTCGACTTCGTCCTCAACACGATTCTCTTCCGGTGACAATGGCTGATCCAATCCGAGTTATCGATTTATTGAAGCCCTGAGGAAATCGATACGTATATCGATGCGGAACTGAAGACGTTCATCAACTCTCGGAGAGAGGTTTACTTCCCCCCCCATGCGCCGAATACATTACTTACTTATTGTTAAAGGCCGAGTATTTCAAAATTCGGTATAATATTATCGAGCACCAAATCACGGCGAATAAATGGCGATGGAGAGGAATACGCCGCGTTTTGGTGGTCGACAATAAACATTATAAACGAATTTTTGTATTGCCATGATTCGGACGATAACGGTGCTCGATTTATATAATTTCCGAGTAGTGTTTGAAATTTTCCGAGTCCGAATGATACTCATCGCTTCCTACCTGCAGGCCCGTCAGTCCATGCTCGATGCGATGATCGCTCGCCCCGAGTTTCTACCACTCAAATGGGGAGGAAAGGCCGTCCTTATCCGATCGACCAATCGTACGGACACTTTTTGTCGATTCCGACACTTTTGTGTCAGAGCCCTCTTACACCCTTGTGAACGCAGCAACACAAATACAGGGGGCCTACGCAAGAAGTCGGGACCGTCGTCGGAGGAGCTGTCCAAGGAACCGTAAGGACCCCAACACTTTTGTGTAGCGCCCGGACACAATTGCATTACGATCTCCATTCTTGTTTTGCAGCAAGTCCAAGGGAAAACGTGCCGCCCTGCGCGGTCTCTTCCACCCATAAGGGAGTAAAATGTCAATAATGTATTTTATTGATTTTTGTTTCGATAATTATTAATTTTGTTAGTTATTGATTTTTGCCCCTTTTCAGAGTTCGCTTCCATCGACTTTCCGCTCGCAGATACATAAGCAAAAACTCCGTTCTATATAGTGTTTTGCGGACGTCGTACCCACTTTTCTCGATTCCGTGATAAAGGATTTTGAACGGAATTGAATACAGAAGAAAAGCAGAGGGAAAAGGAAGTTTAGGGCAAAGATAGCAAATATGATATGGACTTGTGATCATGAGAAATGTCTTTGCTTTCTACAGTCGGATGAGATGCGGGATCAATTTGAATTAGGCTAGCATACTGTAGGATTCCCCCCCCCCATTTTGACCTTCCGTTATAATTCAGCCACAGCCAGTGCCTGGAGGAGTTGTCCTCCCCGTGGAGAGTCTGATCCAACTTGGCCTTCTGCTATTTATTACCTTAAAAACTTCGCCAAGCAACCACCCCCAGACCACGACGAGTAGCCGGCCATGGAGACTTTATCAATTTGGATTAGGCTGGTTCTCTATTTAATTCAACGATTCAACGATATCCCTCTACAGTAACCCTCTCCCAAATTCACTCTGCGATCGGGTTGGAGTGTTACAGTAACTACTGTTCTTTTTTTCCCAAAACCCGGTCGTCAGATATCATTTGGTTCTGTTATCTTCGTGTGTGATGTAGTGCAAAACAAACGACAAGTTGTCCTCGAGCTCTTTATTAACATCGAGTGAGTGGAACGAGAGCGAGAGGTCATCGAATAAGTACTCTCTCTCGAGGACAAAGCACCAAAAGGGAGAAGTCGAATGGTCGCCATCCTTCTTGTCTTCTTCTTGTCTTCACTTTGCTGCTCCTTTGGCCCGCCGTCGGAGGCGTCGGAGACCTTCTTGCTGGCCTTGGAGTCGTCGGTGGGGGCCTGCAAGGGAAAAAGTAAGAGGAGGAAGGAGGGGAATCAACTCACATTGTCCTTCTGCTTCTTCTTCTTGTTCTTGTTGAGGATGTCGATGTCCTTGAGGTATTCGCTCTTGTCCGACACGCTGCACTCGCCTTCTACCGGCTGCAAGCAAGGAAATTAAACAAAATAAATGTTTAAAAAATATTTAAAAAAATCAATAGATAAAAAAAACATTTATAAAAAAAGTGGCGATGTCTCAAAATCGTTTCATCAAAACGATTTTTGAGATATCGCCACACTAGAATGAAAGAGGGAGGGAGGGGACTTACGATCCATTCTTGGACGCCTTTGCCCACTTCCCACGCTTCGTTAAGCGAAGGGTCAAAGACGATCGGCGGCATGACGAACGGCTCGTCGTCTTCTTTACCTTCGAAGTCGTGCTCCTGAAGAGATTATATTAGAGGGAAGAGGGGAGGGGAAAAGGAGGAGATGGAGGAGAAGAGAGAAAGGAGGAGGTGAGGGGGGAGGAGAGGGAGTAGACAGAGTAGAGAGAAAGAGGTATGGAAGGAGGGGGAGAGGAGAAGTAGGAGGGGAAAGGAAGAAAACTCACGATATGTCCGTGGTGCCGCTCGCGAAGCTTCATCGGCCCCCGAAATTGGATGTCGGACGCGGGGATGCGCCACTTTCGAACCTCCTTCAAAGATCAAAGGTTAAAGTTCAAAGGTCAAAGTTCAACTGACAGGTGGTACTTCTCCAGTCCTCTTGGATCCTCTTCTCGGTGCAGCCGCTGCTCTCGCTGCCGCCATCAACGCCGCCCTCTCCACTCTTTCCTCCTCTTCCTTCTGCCGCGCCGCCTCTTCCTCTTCAGCCTCTGCAATTCAACATCGTTACCACTGACTACCGTATCTATCTACCGTTTCCTCTACAGTATCCAAACGGACTATCATTCTATCCTACAGTATCCCTACAAACTATCATATCCATCTACAGTATCCCAACATGCTACTGTATTCATTTACAGTACACGCGCGATGGGAACAGTTTGCGATCCTCCTGGGGTGTGCTTACTCTTCTTCTTATCCTGCTTCTTCTTGTTGAAGATGTACCAGGCGATGCCGCCGCCGACGACGAGAAGCAGGACGAGGACAATGCAGACGATGACCAAGGCGACCGTCGACGAGTCCACGTCCTGTAGAAGGGAGGGTTGAGGAGGTGGGAGAGGGAGGGAGGAGAGGGAAGGGGGAGATTCTGACCGAGGAGGCGGTCTTGGTCTTGGTCCTCTTGGTCTTGGCCATGAGAACAGGGGGCTTCGCCGTGGTGTCCTTCGGCGTCGTCTTCGTCGCCGAGGTAGTCGTCGTCGTGGTTGCACTTGTAGAAGAGGGGGTGGTCGTCGTCGAGGACGACGTGCCAGTAGAGGAAGGATCGCTCGTCGACGTAGATGTCATAGTTTCTGAGCGATGTAGAGACTTGGCATCGTGCCAAGACGGTTTTCTCTTACTCATAGTTGTGTCTGAAGTGATCGTTGGTGGACTCGTGGATGACGACGACGACGGTGATGCAGTAGTCGTTGGAGGTGGCGCGGTGGTCGTTTCCTTGTCCACCGTGGCTCGCGAGGGGATCGTGACGCAACGCTAAATGCACAGCTTTAGCGTAGTTCGCGGGAACGGAGGAATACTTGATCCCTTAGCTTTGATGTAAATACAATTGTTCTTTGAATGAAGAATATTGTACCACTTTTCTGAGCGGTCAAAGTCTTAGTCTACAGAATCTGCCGATGGAAGAGTACGGTATCCCTCGTTGCGGACCTGCGTAGTTCTCTGCCCGCCGGCTCTAATCTCGCGAAGCCCGTGGTTCTCATCTGCCGGCCAGTCGATGCCTCCGGTGGGGAAGGCGAGAGCGCATGATGGCTAGAAGGATTACGGTAGGAGGAATGGAGAGGGGAAAGATTACAGTAGGGGAAATAAGAGGGTTACGGTAGGTAGGGGAAGATAAGGGTTGCGGTAGGGAGAAAGAGAGGGGATTACGGTAGAAGGGAGTCAGGGGGGAGGTATACGGTATGTGGAGGGAGAGTAGAAAGGGATACGGCATGGGATAGGGAGGTGTAGGGGGAAGTGAAGAAGAAAATGAAGCCAACTTACAATGAGGAGAAGGACGGCGAGGAGACTCAGTGGAGTTTTTCGAAACGGGAGCGGAGGAAGGGAATGAAAGGATGGAAGGAAAGAATCGGACACATCGACATCAAGCCAGACAGTCAAAAAATTACGCAAACATTTTTCCACTTGCAAATTATTGAAATCATGCATATGTAAATTAAATAAAACTTATTATTACGTATTACACCAATAAAATTGTATATTGACGTGTCTGGATATTTTTAAGAACCTCCATCTTATCTTCCCTTCTACTCCGTCGACATGGCCGCCTCCGAGAACAAGGTTAACAGCTTCTTGGATGTTTCCCTTACCCTCTCCCCATCCTCTCTCCTCTCCTCTCATACTTTCTTCAGGAATTCATAATCGAGATCGAGATGGAGGATGGCGATCCCCTCGGAGCGACGCCCAATGACAAAATGATCATCACCAAGATCCAGGCAGGACAATCTCAGAGGGAAAGCTCCAGGTACTCCCTCTCCCTTCCCCCTCAACTACGGTATCCCTCCCTGCAGATCGGAGATCAGGTGCTGAAGGTGAACGACACGGTGATCAAGGACCAGCACCACATCTTCCATCTCCTCCGCTTCGCCCCTCCCGTCGCCCGTCTCCACATCGTGAGGGACCAGCAGAAGGCCGACGAACTCGCCGCCCATGTCCACATCCCCGCTGACAGGGAGAAGAACATCACCAGGAGGGATGGGTTCTCCTATGAGGTAGCCCCTCATCCCTCTCCCTCACCCACTCTCCGGGGGGGGGGGGGGGGGGGGGGGGGGGGGGGGGGGGGGGGGGGGGGGGGGGGGGGGGGGGG
>JACMIG010000009.1:0-48273 GCA_014805385.1 Levipalatum texanum
TCAACCTCTGACGTGTGTCAGAGGTTGACCCCCCCACACGGAGTTTTGACGTAGCCATGGTGGAGGCCTTCGCATCCGAGATAATCGTAAACATGGATGAGTTCGTGGCGTTCGTAACTGATATGGTTCGGGACATGGAGGAGGAATCGACTTTCATCTCGGAGGTCGTCTCGGACTGGACACGGCGTTCGTATCGGAGGTGGTCTAGATACATTTGAGCAATCCCGGTGCTAAAATGGTGATAATCTCATTTATTCTGGAGATTTTTCATCTGTGACCACCTCCGAGACTGACGCCATGACCTCCGCCATGTCTACGACCACATCCGAGACAAACGCCACTGCCTTGGGACACCTGAATTGCGTTAACACCTTAACTTTGTTTTGGTTACTAAATTTGGAGTTCCCGTTGGAGTTCCCAAACAACAAGTCGAATCTTCTGAATGAATATTATTACTTTTATTGCTGCATCAGTAAATCTTGAGGCGTAGTTGACACGGGAATACTAATGGAAATTATGTTAATGGGCAAATCGCAACTCGCGACAATCTGGGTGGGACCTTTAGGGGAGGGAGAGATTCGATTATAATAAGGACTGGTAAGTCAAGGAGTCCTTGGAGAACTCGAAAAAACGAAGGTAAACGATCGAAAAGTAGCTGGATGAAAAGAAATAACGAGGAGATACAAGGTACTACAATATGCGACGGGTCAAACGGAAGTCTTACGTTCATCTTCATTGAGAAGAACAGCTGCGTCATGAAAAACAGGAAATCTTGCAAAGCTGGAGGGGTCCGTAATTGAAGCTTAGTGACAAAGGCGAAAGAAGTGGACATTGACACTTGTTGGAATTGGCTGAGTGCAAGCGGGCGACATCGAGAATGTACAAGTAACGGGCGCATTAGCGTGGGCTTTTTGATTTCGCTTTTGGTTGCTCCTCAAAGAGAGGGATTGGGAATTCAGAGGTTGTAGTGATCCTGGTAGTTTCCGTACTGGTCGTCGTACGGGCTACGGCCTATCCTGAAGCGTTGCATTCAAGTCACACAATCACACTTCAGATTATTTCCTTATAAAATTCTTCTTCCGCAGTTCTCAATAGAAGTCGTTAATGTTGTAGCAGAGAGGAATAGTTTCTTAATGGGGTTGACGTTGCGACAACTCTTGAATAATTAAATTTGGGATATCTCACGGATTGGAAGGGGCAGCGGATCCCCTATTCCAGAGCGCATCAGTCTCCGATTGCCCATTCACAGTCGCCGTCGTCGTCCCCGTCGATGGCTCGTTGCGATCCCTGAAATGAGTAGTCTTATAATCAACATAAAACTCCGTCAGGGAGGGCAGTCCCAGAAAAGGCCTCGTCAATTAAAAAAATTAATTTCTTTTATAACAAGTTCCTCATCTAAAATAACATGGTTAAATTACGCTCACTAACCGGTGGTATTACTCTCATACCTTGTGCGGGGATTGAAGACGTGCGTGCCGTAAATGTCGACGGGGATGTTGGAGTCGTTGTTGCGGGGGAAGAATGGATCGTCTTCGTCCACTTCGATGTAGTCATTTCCACTGCAACTCTATTGCTCATTTTCAGTTCTCCGATTTGCTTCCTGTTCACAACAACGGGCGTCTAAGATCGTACGCATCAAACTTTCATAGTGGGCAACTACAGTCGAGCGGCGGAAACTGGGAGGAAGTTGTATATGCGAAGGATGTTGAGCTTGCATAATAATTGCCAGGAGGAGGCCCACAATCAAAAATTCAGCAAATGATTTGACGCGTTCAAATTTAAACACGTTTCGATGCAATGAAATATTGGCCGAAACGCATAATTCCGGAGCGGCGACGTGGGGAAGTCCGAGCCATGCACGCGACCATTGGAAGGCATGAAATGGGTCGTCTAAGGGGAGACACGAACTAAGAACATCTCACTCCAGGGCCACTCGATCTCACCGGAATGATACCCGTTTGGAGGCATTGAACCTGTGCTCGCTACTGGGAGGGACGATGTCATTCATCGCTCGTTGCCCCAGCAAGCGAACATTTGGACAAGGAAGTTGTCTGAGTGGCCGGTCGAGGAGAAGGGATGGGGGACTGACAGGCGAGTGAAGAGGTTCCAGGACTTGGAGACGATGAGGAGAAGAGTGAAGAGGAAGAGGCCGAGGAGGACGAGGCAGAAGGTGAGGACGGAGGCACCGACACTGAATGCGGGGAAGATTCTCCAGTGGAGTGGGAGGAGGACGTACACGGCTTGGCCGCAGATTCCGTTCTGCATGGAACGGAGATCGTCACGGTAGGCGTAGCAGGCGAGGCTCGACTCGAGGGCCCCGATGGCCTTCAGGGAACGTGTTCCGTCGTCCATGATCAGGGAGGAGATGTTGTGGATCTTAAAAAGTTTCCTTTAGGGGTTTCACTCGTCCTGACCACATATATGTTCGGGTATTTGCTAAATTAATGAAGTTGCACTGTTCTCATTCCTTACCTCCTCGCTGGAGTTGAAGGCAACGTCCATGAGGGAGTCGAGCTTGGTCTTCCATGCCTGCATCTCACTGAGCTGGTTGCTGATCTTGATGAGTGGCAGATGTGGCGGGACGTTGTCGTGGGTGGGGCGTGGGTCGCACTCCGAGTAGAAGGCGAGTGACTTCAGGATGGGCTCCTTCAGCGTCGCCTTCAGGTAGTCACCGCCGTTTCCGCAGAAGTCGGCCAGGCCCTGGAAATAAACTGTTTTTGGACGATTCAATCATTCATAATTCGATAGTTCAAAATTAAATACATTATCTTAAATTTTGTAAACGTTCTCACCACTGTGACAGGCAGAACGACGGCGAGAAGCATCCAGACGATCACGAAAATCAGGAAGCCCATTCCCGAGAACATAATCGCTCCCTATAAATATATAGAAGAATGTGTACGACTTTGAACTAGCACCTTCTTGGACTGCCTGCAGAAGGAAATGACACCAGCGAAGAGGACACACAGCATAATCGACGGGATGATCACGAACAGGAGCCATCTGTAAATAAGGTTCGGTCCCCCGCCTCCACTCCGCTCTTCTCCGTTGTGGCCAGCCTGATTTTCTCTAATTGTTGCAGTGTGTGGTAAGTGGAAGCTTGAGGGACGCGGTGGTCTCGAATCCCCATCAGTGTCTCGTGGAGTGGCCCTCCTCCCTCCCCTCCCCTCCCCCCTCTTCTCCCCCTCGAGAGTGGACCCGGGAAGTATTTCTGGCAGCTGCCGCTGCTCACGGCCCGAAGACACATTCGAGTGATGGGTGACACGGCGTGAGAACGAAACAGAACCTGAGCAAGGCCCCCGAGGCCCCCCCTCATTCGCCCCCCTTCTCTTCTTTCAACGACCAGATGACAGGCGTGTTGGCTGAAGTTATGACATGGGTTCCTCTCCCCTGGACCGGGAGACTTCTTAGAAACGTCCTTCATCTCTCAGCTCGATTGGTCGTCGGCCGCCCTCATAAGGGGAGGAAGCGAATCGGAAATGCTCATTTTCCCGCTCGTTTCGGCGTCTCTTTACGGGGCCTTGGGGAGGGGGTCGGACCCCTGCCCTAATGACCATCCTCCCCTTCCACGCACACTTCAAAGAGCGACGATCTCGCCGTTATTACCGGCTCTCTCCGCAATGTCTGGGGACTATTCCATGGAGAGGAGAAATGAGCACCCGCCGCATCCCATCAACCTAATGGAATCTCAGGGAGGAGAAGCACTCCCTCACAATGGACCCATACAGACAGACCGTCTCAATCTGTATCGCGTCTGCTTCCGAGAGAGATGAAAGTGAAGCCTACTCGTTTTCAATGGGCCACCGAAATCATTGAACTTTCGGATCACTGCCCCATATCACATTATGCAGAGCGGCGGCCAGTGGTCATTATAATGTGGTTTCCCCTCGGGAGCGGATCCTCCTCCTCTCCCTTTCCCTTCCCGAGAAGGGGAGGGGAGACTTCTTGCACTTTGGCGGATGGAAGTGGCACGCACCAGACACTCGTGGCCTCTCGACACGGCTCAGCCGCGCGCCCTCCCTCGTATCCCTTTGACTACGCGAGCTCGACTTCTCTCCCATGAATGGACACCACAGTGCAAAAACGAGCTGAGCCCTTGTGTATGCCTCTATTCTCTTCCCTCCGAAAGCTCCGAAGTTCTCAACGACCCTCGAGCACCAGCTGAGACGTTCAACGAGCTGTGTGAGGGGGTGCTTCACAACGGATCTCTAACACCCACTCAAACTTTTGCGAATAATCGTTTTGCGAGAATGTGTTTCCGGAAGCAAACGACGGGCTCTAACCTCTCAAATTCGATCCTCTCGGCCAGGGCGTGAGTCTCATCGAGAACCGAGGCGCCGTCGAGCTCCTTCTTGAGGGAGTCCAGATTCTCCGTTATCGAGTCCAAGGCATTCGTAAAGTTCGTAAGGAGAGTGTCGATCTCGGTGACGATCTGTGAATGGAGAAATGTAGATAGGAAGGGGTGTTGTTACTACCGTCTTGTTGACACCTGCCTCCTGGCTCTTCGTGAATACGATGTCTACGAGAGTGTTGACATGAGCAGACGAGTTGCGAGACAGATCACCGAGAACACCTCCCTGCAAAATAAGACGAGTGACTGCAAATTTTAAGAAGTGAGTGCTGACAGTGGTCTTGGCGATCTTGAGCTGGTGGTTGACGTCGTTGAGGGAGACGATGGAAGTGGAGACGCCGCGGTTGATCTGGTCGTTGCCGAAGAGACACGCTCCAAGGAAGAAGCTGCAAGAGAACATCATTGATGGCAGCTCCTTAGAATGAAACATTTGCTGTACAACTCACAAGCAAAAGATGGAGAGAATGAAGAGGATGGTGGAGAGTCGTCGGACCTTCCGACGGGGCTTAACCGTGGCATCCTCCCGTGCACAGCACTGGCAGATCCAAGTGATGATGATAGTGAGGAGGAGAAGAACGGCGACGGCTCCCACCAGGGCAGCTATCAGCAGAAGGGCCTGCAAATGCATTTGTTTATCCTCCACCCTTAGTTCCTGTTGACACCTCCGGCCACTGTTCGTACAATCCCAGCGAAATAGAGCCTTGAGTAGCGGTCTGCTCCCATGGAGGGCAGTCCCTTCCGAAGGTGCTCCCTTCCTTCCCTTCACTAGTAATGGAGCCCCTGCGCGGGGCACTCAAACTACTCAACTGCATCCGCCCCTTCCATTCAGGGGAGTGACAACAGAGTGCGACTGTTTAACTGTGGCCGACATGGCGGATGGGTCGAATGAGCGCGGCCCCTTGAGCCCCTTCCCGAATCCTCCCATTCTGTCCATAAAGTCATTTGTCTCGCCACATCTGTTGTGCCCGTGACAGTCCGGTCGATGAGAGCAGGCGGGATTAGGACGGGGAAGCAGAGGGGGAAGGGGCTATCGACTCCCCCATCGGAGACCCCGCTGAGTCCCAGATCAAAGGCCTCCGCCCACTGGGAAAGGCCCTCCTCCCTCACCCCTGCAGTATTCAAATACGATTTGCCCCGCAGCTGTTTTCTTCCTCCTCTTCCATAGGGGGAGAATCAGGAGATTCCCCCACGGGGGATTCTCTCCGTGCAAAGTGTGGGCTGGGGGTCAGCGAGTAGGTGTTTGAACAGAAGGAGAAGAAGCACGGCCGCCCCTCGGCTCCTTTGGCCTGTTTACAGGGCGAGGGGAAGAAGTCGCCATCTCCCCTCTGGCTACTCCCTCGATAGCCCCTGGGCACGGCGTTAATCAATCATACCTGGGCATATTCTCCCTTCCAGTCGAGGTTGAAGGCAGACTTGATCCAGGCGAAGGAGAAGTTGAAGTGGGGAATGCCGTGGAAGATGTTGATGAGGAACTGAATCATCGTCATGGCGGCGTGTCGTCGTCCCTTCAGTTCATCCTGCAGAGAAGAGAATGGAAATGGACAGGGGCACACGACGATGAGAGACCCTTTCGTATTTTCCGCTATGGGACAGCCCAGTCAGCGGCTACCGAGGATGTGATTCATGTTGGACGCGTCCCCCGTTACTCATTGATCGAAGAGGCATCATCGAGAGTCAATGGGAGAAGGTCAGGAGGCAAAAAAGGACGAGATACTCGGGATGAACGAGAGCGCGCCACGGAGAAAACAAGACACGAGAGGGGGACAAGAAGTAACGGCGATGGAATCCACAGCGTGAATCAGCGTTCTCAAACTAAGAGTGAATAGGCGCCCGCCCACAGAGTCCCAAGTTGTCTTCCCTCTAAAAGCTCGTTAGGAAAGGGAGAACTACTTTTCATTGTAATCTAGAGGAGAACGGAGAAGAAGGTCTTCAGTGCAATTTCACAAGAGGAGGCAGAGCCTACTCGGGGTGTCCCCTGCTAAGCCCAGCTATAAATGCAATGAGAAGGGAAGGCCGAGTGTGAAACTGGGGAAGGGAGGTTGCATATGGCATCGGAGTCTGGAGTGAAGAATCGAATTGGGTGGGAGAGTAGGGGGTCGACTGATGGGTCCGCCAATGATAAATCAACCTGACGCATTGAAATATCGCGCCCCATCGGTTGAGCGTGGAGGGATGTGGCAGGAGGAGGAAGGGGGCAGTAACAGCGGACGAGTGCACTAATTGGAGAGAGAGTGGAAGAAGACTCGTGTGGAAATGGCTCGCATTCATGGGCAAAAGAGGCCAGGGAGGCACTTCCCACACGATTTCAGTGCTAATCGATCGACTCTCCTGTGTACAATAGCCTCCCATCCCGTTCCGATACCCGTTGGAAGAAGAGCAACGCATTCAAATGGAGCGAGTGATTGGAGGGAGGGAAGAGGACTGGGGCAGAGGGAGACACTCATTTATGCTTCGAGGGCAGCAGATCGAGTGATAAGGGACAGGGACAGAGTGGCCAGGCAGGGAGGGAGGGATGGAGCGTTCACTGTGAGGGGGAGAGGAGGGGGGCGGCCTCTCCATCTCTGTCCCCTCTGTCCTCCCTCCCCTCCCTCCCCTCGGCCAGCCGGCCGATCGTGTGGCCAGTGCCAAGCAGCTGAGAGGGAGGCGGAGAGACTGGAGGGAGGGAGAGACGCAGACATCGGGCTCTCCCTGACCATCCTGGTGGAGGCTCGATTATGTTGTCTACTCTATGGGCCGGACTAAGCATCAACTGGCCGATCTGAGAGAGTGGACACGAGAGAGCGTCCAAACGGAGAGAGACGTATCCTCGGGAACTCGGCTCGTCGTTAATCAATCATAACTGACATCAGGGAGTATCATCTAATCTCATCTGGAGGAGAGGGCGGAGAGGGGGAGGCAAGTACTCATTTGCTCCCATTGGGTATCGCCTGGTAGCCACTCGAGCAATCCACCACGTTTCCATCTGGACACTGGATGGAGGGGAGCATTGATGTTTATCGCTCATTCGCAGCACGAGGAAACGAGGGCAGGGGTTCTTTCCCCGGCTGAGAGCAGGCGCTGGAAAGAAAAGGATTCGGATTGGATAAGATCCGAAGGAAGCAGAATGAGCCCCGGTGTCGCAAAGATGAAAGTGGGGGTTGCTATTGGAAGGGGGAATTGCTCCTTTCATCTCGTGGGGAAAGGGACGATATCAGGGGGAAGATGAGAACAGAGGAGACAGGGACATCTGGCAGGGCCGAGGAGTGGCCAGGGAAGGCATACACAAAGGAAGTCTTTCCTCCACTCCACAACAGAAGTACTCATAAATGGAGATGAAGGGCCGCGGGGGAGGGAATTCATTTTCATCAAGGGCCTCGGTGTACTTTCTTCAGAAGAGAGCAAGCCCTCCAGTTATTGCCATTGGAAGGGCATCTGCTTTGAAAGTACGAAGGGACTCGACTGTGTATGACGGAGGCAGCGGGAGGCATTCATGCAAAGGAGCAGTGGACAAGCAATAGTCTCTATTGTGGCTGCTACAGAGACCGAATGGAGACATTGATATGATGGAGAAGAAGATATGAACGGCAAATATGCAAGGAACGAGGAGACTCCTCCCATCACTCGGAGGATCCTTCTTTGGTCCGATTCCAACCTTCCAGTACCCAATAAATTATGCATCTACTCCACTACCACTAATGGAATGACAAAGCGAATGGACGAATGAGAGCAATTCAACTCCCCTGACACAACCTTTCGAGGCATAGTGGAATATTTTCCCCGTGATTAGTTAGCGTGAATAAAGCTCCGAATGTATACACAACACAAAGGGGGATTGTACAGTAGGATGATTCAGTGTATTTTCTTGGATTCCTCGATGTTGGGGATTCGTCGTAGGAGGAAGAAGGGGAGAAGGAGTCCGACGCCGCCCACCGTGTAGCACCACTCGGGGCCCAGCAGCCAGAACACTGCAACTGATTGCACTCCCCCGCCATGTGTACTCTGTCTACATTCTATTGTCTCTGCCTGATTGGATATTGCCGCCCAATTTGTCATGGGGGATCGGGAGGGCAGGCAGTGGACAATGTGCTCGTTAGCCACCCACTGACCCCCTCTCGGAGCCCTGTCATTCTATCCCTCGACCACCCTCGGAACACGCCATGAGGTGGGGGGAAGGGACTCCCCCAATCGAGACCCTCCCCGTTCCCACATTATTGGCATCGTGCGCGAATTCAACTGGGCGGTAAATTGCCCCTGCGCAAGGAGGACAAAGGGGAGATTCAAGGACTGACGGGAGGCTGCGAATGCAGGGCCGAGGGCACGGGCGAGGGCTCCGATCGAACGGAAGACGCCCGCCACTGCCCCCTTCTCCTCCCCGTGCACCACGGAGATCAACGACGTCAGGCACGGGACCACGGTAGCGGAGGCTGAATTAGTCCTCTCCCCCATCCCTTGTTGACTGTGACTACCAATGGCGTAGAGGAAGAGGCCGAAATAGAGGAGGACGACGGAGTGAGAAATGGCTATGATGAGAAAGGCCGGCACTATACACATGAGCCCGATCTCGGCCAGCTTCTTCTGCCTGCAAATGAATTATTACGATGAGCAGGTGCTCCCCAATTCCTGGCACTGAAGGCTACTTTGAAGGAATAGACACGAACTTGTGAAGGGGAGTTCGGCGGACGTATCCTCCTTGTATCGGGAGCATTATGAGACCCGTGAACAGGTAGATTTTACTCTGCTGCATACTAAAACGAATATTTTACTTATGTGAATATGGCCATGGATGGCTTGCCTTGTAAAGTTGAATCGTAGATGAGTCAAGAACGGTAACGTGAATTCCAATCCAGCATACAGGAACAAGTAGATAAAGTATGTCGTTCCTATTGCTTCCATGCGGGCTTTTTCTGCAACATTTGTGTTCAGTTTGACAGTGGGTATAAGATACCCTATATATGAAGGCGTAAATTATTCATTTGAAATTGGCTCACTTTCCACTGGGGCGTTGACGGCGGAGAACTTGAATAGAGCAGAGGGTCTGACAAGAGCTCCTGCCTTCTTTTGTACGTTGCTGATGTCCTTCTGAAGATGAATAATTAAATAGGTGAAATTTATAAGGTCTCACGGCGGTGTCGAAGTCAAGAGTCTCCTGGAGGAAGCAGCACACAATCAAGAAGTGAAGAATCGTAATTCCGATGGAGAATCGAGCTGGTAGCGTGAAAAGAGTCGCGTCTCTAAACATGGATTAGCATCGTATCTATAGGGGGTATACTTAGGAGCAATGGTGGAGAAGTAGGCGCCAATCATCGGTCCAACCAGGAATCCGATCGAATACGAGGCCCCAATTAGTGCCTGAATGGCTTCAGCTCAATCCGAATCATCGGATATCTAACCATTCCCTTGGGGTGGTCCTTGGGCTCGTAGAGATCGGAGATGATGGCTGTGGCGACGTTGACGTTGGCCTTGCTCAGACCTCCGATCATTCGAGAAAGGACGAATATGGAGAAGGTCTCCGCTCTTAGCCAGATCTATTCATATTGATTAGAATGTTCATCATGCGCCCTTCTTACCACGTAGGAAATGAAGGTTCCGATGGCGGAAAGAAGGAGAATCGTCCGTCTTCCGTAGACATCGGAAAGGGCTCCGAGTGCAGGAGAGGCAACGAATTGGAGGGCACTGAACAGCGAACCAAGGAAACCTGCAATTGTTCATGGACGAGATGGAAGAAGAATAGGCACTGACCACCGAAAAACACGTTGTGACAACGTTCGTTGAGCGGAACGCCTATGAACTGTTGGAAATACGTCAGACCGGATACGAAGGCATCATACAAACCATCCTGCAAATATTCGGAAATTTCCAAACTGCAAAATTGGGAAGCTTCCACATTCAAACTAGATGGAGTAGTGATTGTTGATACAGCTGGTTTTCTTTGAGGGAGAAGATTTCAAGTTGACGAATCCATTCGGGAATGGCTCACCCTGTGTCCTGGAGTGGAATAGAAACTGATGATAGAAGGGAAGAGAGGCAGGATGCACGTGAAGGCCAGCATATCGATAACAAGGGCAAATATGAGCACTCCCACATTCCTCCTCACAGAGAGGCCTCCGATCGACGTCGCAGTCATCTGAATACTGCCTTCCCCTCCAACTGGTCGGGCGGCATTCATAAGCGTGCGCACAGAAGAAGATTGAATCGTGAGATTGGGAGGCTGAGCTGGGGAGGGAGAAATAGTCATGCGCCGCGGCAGCGACAAAAGGAAAGCACTCCACTCGCTATGGAAGAGGTGATGACCAAGGAGGGATAAGAATGACTACCATTTGTAGGCATCCTTTCTCAGCATGACAACAATCTCCAGAGATCCTTGGTCAAGGAGGAGATCGATGAGGAGGATCTGATAGTGCTTTCATATCGGATGGCGGTTGAAGCAAAGAACACGAGGGAAAGTAGCGCCCCCATCGCGCACGGGTTCCGGTTGTTCCACGAGAGAGTGGGAGGGAGAAGGAGGGAAGGGAACTCCTCTGACCCACTAAGACACCCCGATTCATGACCGGTTCCCAATGCAACTCTCCCGCATCATATGATGTAGGCATGCAGCTAAACAAGGTCTGAGTTGATTGACAGGCGTTGTGGAGGTGCGAACCCTTTTGTACGAGAACAATATAATCAAGAATTGTGCGATAGGAGGAAATGAGGGGGGAATAACTGGCGTGGGGGTGGAAGTTGACGCGACTGTGCAAATAGAAGAAATGATTTAGAACGGAGACAAGAACCGCTTACCATCAGTTCAGATAACACCCGCTAATCAATCATAACAAGAGAATTTGAGTCAGCAGAGCTATCTCTAGGTCAGAAAGAATCACCTCAAGGGAGTGGGAGTCTTGAAGGTCACTCTCGCGGCCTCCCCTCCATGCCTTCCCACTCCTCTGCCGTTCCCCCTTCGACCTTCAATGCCATTCTCGCCCCCGACCTTGTACAGAAGGATAGATTTATTTATATTCTGTCTGAATACCTGGAAATCTCACCGAAATTTGTGAGCTCGAGAAGGCATAAAATGAAATGTGAACAGCACAAGTTGACCGAAGTTGTTCACGGCTAGCAGAATTAGGCTGAGAGTCAAGGTCGAGTGGCCATTGAGACTGTGAGTAGTGGCAACTAAAGGTGAGGGAAAGATCAAAGGGAGGAGGAGTGGCGATTCTGGATTATGCAAGTTGGCTGTGGCGGTAGCCAGCCACCGGCCACTGAGGGATAGCAATGGGGGAGAATTCGGAGCACTTCGAAAACAGGAAAGACTCGGCGGTATCGGAAAACGTAATTGAGTTATTATTGCATTAAACCTAGATGAAACAATGTTGAGTTGATGATGAAACCCGATTATGGCAAAGCAGGGACAGATCATGTCTTCAGATGTACAATTGTGTGTTGAGGGATGTTCAGAGTCGAGCCCTCCTCCATGGGATGGCACCCGCAGTCATGAGTCTCTTCTCCAGTTCTCCCTCCTCCTCGAGAACCTTCGTGTCATCGTAGCCACCAACGAATTGTCCGTCGACGAAGAGTTGGGGCACCGTTCTCCTCCCACTCAGAGTTTCCAGGTAGTCCTGTAATGTTGCTTGATCTAGTCTCGCCATTTCCCCAAATTCCCCGACTCTTTCAACTGTCTACAGCTATTACTTCTATTCCCGTTCCGCTTTCTTGCCTATCAGTTCTCTGCCCCGACGCTTCTCAAATCCTCATAGAGATGGTGTTCTCTCGTTTTTACCCCGGCCAAATTCGATCCTTCCTACATACGAGATGTTTCTACTTCCCATCGTAAAAGAACCGCGACCCGTCTCAGTTCGCCGTACACAGCGAAGCGATTCTGAGGTTCAGCCGCATACTTTTCCGCTTCTTAACACGATCAAACACAGCTATGTATCGTGTAAGAACCGAATTCTCGGCACAATACACTCCACACCCCTAATTTTACACACTTTCCGTCTGGCTGCAAAAGAGAATAGGCAAAAAGGGAACGTAGAGATCTGTGCTGGTGGGGGCGAATCTATATGTACCTGCATCTCGCTCATTTGCTCCTCTTCGTTCAACTCCACGGTCTTCATTCCCCTTATGCCGTAGCGGTGAAGCATCACCTTCATCTTCTTGCTGTAGGGGCAGTACGTCTTCGAGTACAGCATAACCTGGAACACCGCATAAATGCATCGGCATGTAATAAAGTCATTGTAAATACTATGAAAGACCAGCAATCAGAATTTCAGTTTCGATGCATGCTAACCTCGATACAGTACACTTATGATCCTTCCGATAGATGGTTGTGGATTGGTCATTAGCATATTTTGGACCTATTATTTTTGTCTTGGTTTTCTACATAAATATTTTCTTTCATACCCTGTGGTAGTTGATGTCGTCGTACATGCTCAATTCGAGTGAATACTGGTCCTTTCGTGAATGTGCAATCTAAAAGGAGGAGGTCTTAAATGAGAGAGATAAAATACCGTAGCCAGCAGAAGGAGTCCCAAGAGAGCGCTTCGCATCACGGGGGCGAGTTCCATTTCGTGAAGCTCCCACGGCTGTTTCGACCTTAAAATGGCCCCTTCCATGGAGGTATTCGCGACTGACTCAGAGCGGCTCTCGCTCTCACGCAATGTTAGCGAGTCGCCAATCGGAACGGGGGAAGGGCGGAGGGGGAGGCGGAAGCAGAGGTAATGGCCAGGAATGGAACCTCCGAACGCTGCCGCCATCGAAATACGAGCCATCGAGCCCGTTTGGCAGTGATTGTGTTACGGGAAGAGGCGGCATAACAAAGGAGGAGAACGGAACTGTTTGACGTGAAACGAGAAGCCGCCTCCCCTCACGCAACTATAGTTGGAGGAGTTGGAGACTCCGAGGAGGAGGGCATGTGCCAGCCTGCACAAGTGATTACAACTATTCCTTCCCGTGCAGAATTTCCCAGTCCGTGATCCCCTGAGCGACGACGACAGCTGTCAACGGAGACTTCATTGAACCATTGAGATAATACAGCTGTTCACAATTCCTACCTATCGAAGGGTACGCGGATGAAGAAGGGCAACAGAGTTGTAAAATGCACGAATCCAATACATATGACAGTAATGGGCATCGGAAGGTATATTTCAACTCACGATATAGATAGAGACTAGAATAAGAGGTTTCGCTCGAGTGAGTCTACCAGAAGGGGTGTATATAGAACCAGAAAGGCCTAGCACGGAACAGATCCATACATGTAAGGATTGAGAAATGTACACGATAATAAGTGTTTATGAAAAATATACAAGGGTCCTTCGATTGGTTCTGGCACTGGGATATTAGTATTAGTATGAAGTGGGTGCGAACATTATGAACACTACGGGGCAGAAGATGCCCATGGAAAGAATCTGAGAAGCGATTCGGCAAGGATGGGAGCGACTGAATGGTCGATTGTGCTCTAAAGTGCGCAGTGCGTATTTGTAGACGATTGTTGCGTGGGAGGACTGAGTTGAATTGAAATGAAAGGGAAGGAGGGGGGCGAGATGTGGGGGAGGAGTGGGCACGAAATAGGCAAAGTATGACAGAATCCAATGGTAGCTTCGCCTTTAAGAATGCGTCCACCTGGGAGGCGGGGATTCGAATGTGGCGGGAACTGCTTTACAGCCAAGGAAATGCAAGGCGCAACGGTGCAGGAATCGAACACTCTCAGTTATCCGGAAGTGCGTAAAGAGGCAAGGATACTATAGGGAAGTGCGTAAAAGGACGAAGGGAGAGCGAGATGATTGATGGAGGGAACGGGAGGGAGGAGGAACCGCCTTAGGTTTTGTAGATACGGATGACATCCTGCATTGGGGAACGACAGATTGGACAGGCGTTGCGGAGTTCCTGAACATTAGTGTAGTCCATGTTGGTGGTGATGAATGCTCACCTTGGTTTGTAGTGCGCACTCGTAGCACATGCACATGTGGCCGCAGGTGTAGATGACCGAGTTGATGGGGGCGTCCATGCAGACTGTGCACTCACCACGCTCGTCGTTCCTGTCTCTGCAGAGGAGACTCTCCTACCGTCTACGGAGGGGACGTACAATATAGGGAGGCTGGAGGAAGCGAGACTTGAAGAAGCGAGGGAGGAGAAGGAGGGAAGAGTGGGGGCTGCCGTAGGGGGCGGAGGAGGAGCCGTCTGGGGGATGGGCACGGGACGACGAGGAACAGAGGGAATCGTGCTGACACTGAAGAGACACCGTAACGACGAGGGGAGTTGAGGGACTGACGGTGGTGGCATCGGAGTACGAAGAGGGACTGGAGGAATTGGCCGAGGAACGACGGGAGGGGGAGTTCGGGTCCCGAAGGTTGGAGACGCCGTGTGGAAAGATGGAGCTGATCCAGATGATCCTGAAGATTCCATGTTTACATGATGCTGTTGCCGTCCTTTACCCAGTGGTGCAAGGGCAGGAGTGAGTGGAGTAGTGGAGAGGAAGGGATCTCCAGTCAGCAGATCCTCGATGACATTCCTCCTCGCTGGCAGAGGAGGACGCTCGCTGCCCGCTCGCACAGTTACCGTACCCGTCCCCGAATCCACTGCAATTAGCCCTTCCGCTTGCTTCGATAGTCCGTTCCAGCCAGTTCCCGTTGGCCGAATTGTTGCGAGATTCATCTCGAACCTTCACAAGATCATTGCATCACCGCTGTGTCTCGTTTCTAGTGGCGCCTCTATGGCTGCTCTCGTCCCTGACTTTTTCTTTCACTTACATCGCATGGAGGCGGAGAAGTTGGAGGCGATGCTCTCGATTGCTGCAAGGGAATCGCTAATTGAATAATTGTTAAACTCGAACATCCGTGATAGGACGTTCCACTCGGCCTCTCTCCCCTCTCTCTCTCTCCCTCTCTCTTCATTAGTGCTTCCGGTAGACTGAGACGCGCCGAATGGTTTACGCAGCGTGAGAACACCCTTCGAGGTCAGTGAAGGAGGAACGGGGAAAGTGGTCAGGGAGTGTAATCTCCCCTCCAGGAACAATGTACTCACCACTGTCTCTGCTTTCACGGGAGGTGGTGGGACGGATGGGGAGAGCGACGTGGGTAGGGATGGAGGCATCGGAGAGACGAGGAGTGTGGGGGGATCGAGAACGGCCGATGATGTACGAGCCTGAGTGGAGAGGGTGAATGAAGGTGTACTCGGGCGTCCTACCCAAGAGCTTGATCTGTTGTGTGCTTCCGTACACGTCAAAGTAGAAGTAAAGTTGAAGGGAGTTATCGATGAACACAAGAGTTCGTTCTTCCCTATCCGCCAGCTGCATCTTCAGCTCCCCTGCAACAAACTCATTAGACCTTGTAAGGCTCTATTTTCGGGGATCATCATCAACTGTGGAATGTTGATCGTGAGGAATTCGGTCGCTGATTCTTTCGTTCACCTTTATCCGTGACCCAGAAAGAGAGCTTGGTCCCGATGGGCGGCTTGTTGCAGACATCCTTAATGCCGACGAACATCTCTGGGAAGTTGACGAGGTCGGAGGAGTCGGCGGGGAGATCGGTGCCTCGGAGGGTGGCCGGGTCCCGGCACGTCAGTCCCACCGCCAGGCCTCCGTGGTACAGATCCACTATCTTTGTGATCTGATGGTAATCGGATCACTCCCGTCTGCCCATTGTAGGATTAGTGTTTTGACGGCGTAGACAAGATAACAAAACAGACTTGGATGGTAATCTTCTCGTTGTTGGCAATCGGCCTTTCGGTGAAGACATATCCGTGAGTATATTCTTCCTCGGAACGAGTGGCAACACTTCGGTTCTGAAAAATTGAGATGGAAATCTGTGACACACAGTTCAAACCTGCGACAAAGTGATGTGCCTCCCAACCATGCGGTGGAATTGGATGTTTGCTGCAAAGAATACCATGTAGGATTATTGATAGCATATCAGGAAACGGCCATCGTTAATATTTTGCTTTATCCGTGGTTGCCGTGTTCTCTTTGGTTTGCACAAATCCCTGAAGACGGACAAGTGACCAAAAGTCAAGCGAAGTAAAGTTCAAACATACACTGACTGGCGACGCTGACGTCTCCGTTGAGGTGGCTTTCATGAGCGGGAAGGGCAGAGATAGAGGGAATAGGGCGAACGACTGCAGTAGTCGATGAAGAAGGACTCCCTCCCGAAGGCCCTGACGCCACCGACGAAGCCCTCACTCGCCGAGACGAATTACGGAGCTCCATTGATTCTGTAGAAGAACTCTGATTGTATGGAAATGTGCCTGATGATTCAACATTACAGCCCTTTTCCTATATTTACCTTCAAGAGCACCTTCACGAGATTCGAGAGTTTTGAATGCACCACACTGTGGGTGCTTTTTGTCGCGGGGTTCTTTGCCGCTGATGGATAGAACAGAGCTGGATCCGTCAGGAGATCCCCAGAAGCACGAAGGCATCACTGCCATATTTTGCACCTGCACTCAAGAATTTCCAATGCCAAAAAGGTGGCTACTGTTCACGATTCGAAACGCATGACACTGGGTACAGTGGAGACAGGAAGGGTTTCAGAGTGTGAGAGACGGCAACGAAGTGGCAGGGAAAACAAATAGGGCTACTGCAGTTGAGGGAGGGACGTCAGTTGTGGAACCTCTTCCTCTCCGCCCCTCCCTCATCTACTGAACACTCTGTTGACATGCTCACGGAGAGGGAATCCTCCATGTAGCAGGAAAGAACTGTATCGACCGAGGGACTTTTATGAACAGTGAATTGCAGTGAACAAACTGAATAAAATGGAGATATCGTAAAGGTGGTCTTTTAGGTTGACGCGTCTTGCAAACATTGAGCAGTGACTCACCAACGAACTCGACTGCTTGACTGTTCCCGTAGATGTCGACGATCACCCAGAGGGGAAGAGAAACATTGATGCCCATGAGGAAGAGACCCTATAATTAAATGCTTCACTCTTGTTGCTAAATATTTATACTGATTTGGAAAGAAACAGTCAGAATAGGAACAGTTGCTATCACCTTGCTCTGCCCGTTGACTCCATAATGAAGTTCCCCTGTAGCAGTGACGTTAAAGTGAAGGATATTGCCCTCGACGGAGTATCTTTCGGGAAGTGCCTTGGCCCAGTAGCCTTCCTTTGATGTCAAGTCTGGACACGCGAACCTGCAAAATGCGATTCGTAACTTGCACATTTTATTAATTACCGATGGAGGTTTGTTGTAATGCAGTTACTTTGAAATTCTGACCCATAACAAGCCCCCTAAGTGAAGAGCCTTCATTCATTCACTACGATCATTACACTTTGCGGACTTGGACTCCAATTTTGCTCAAGGCTGCACTTTTATTTCGGATTGTAGACATCAGGAAGTGCCAAGTCTTTGATGAAGTGATTTGGGGGGAAGAATAGGGTAAAACGAGTGCGACAGGGCCAGAAGGTCACGCTCAACTCAGCCGATTCTAACGACCACTGACTCCCCGCAGTCAGACAGATGCACGTTGAGGAAAAGCAGTTGGTCCAAAGAGAGCAATGTTCTAATAACAAGGATAGCTTCTGATTTTTTGCTCAATATGACCGATTTTCATGAAGGAAAGTCAAATGAGATTAGATATCTAATCACAAAATACTCACTTTGGAACCGCTTGAGTCCGATATGCATCAGGGTCAATGTTCGTCACTCCGAATCGAAGGACTCCTGACCAGTTTGAAGAAATCTCGCACAACCGAATGCACACGTTTTCGTCGATATGTATAGGTCTGAAAAATATTATATGCATTTCGATTTCAAAAGTGCAATCTTACCTATCACTAAATGCAAGTCCTTTACAAAAGCTTTCGTAGCGTTTGGCCTGTCGGTCTCCTTTTTCCAATTTGACGTTCTGGCCATGGATCCTGTGGAATTTCTGAAAATCGGCGTTGATTCTGTTATTGTGGCCTCCAAAGTTTGTGTTCGTAATAAAGACACTTAATCAATGGATTCTGTGGTTGGCAGTGCCTCTTTCCCTCATTCCCTCCGATCTCCTCCCCCTCTCGGGTGATCCACTCTTCGTTCGTCACTTTACACGGCGGAAACCGCCACGACTCGAAGCCTCGTCTCCCACGCAGGGCAAAAGAAAAGGAGTCTCTTTCGAAACTCGATATACATGTGTCCTCCGGGAATAGAACTCACGAGTTGCTGTTCCCGATTCTCGGCCGTTCCCTGGTTGATGATCGTGCCGTCATCGAATTCCCCCATCGGGTTGTCTATCATATCTGCAAGGGATGAATCAGAGTGAGCGGGGGAGTAAATGGCCGCGTGCAGATTACGTATCAGTGCATGCTTCACCCACCGACTGAGTCAGAGAGGGAGGGAGGCGCCATAGGAGAAGAGGGTGGATCAAGGAACGAAACACCCCTCGATTGCCCCCGAGGATCCGCTCGGAGGACCCGGTGTAAAATCGTGCGACGGGGTCTGGGGAGGAAGCGGGCGCAAAATGTGAGCGGGGAGAGCAATGGAGTCCTATGATTATGAGAGGGAGAGCATCTGGATCCCCCCTCGGACTACAGAGTCGGGGGGCAAACAGTGATGGAAACACGCGGGCACGCCAATATCAATCGTGGTTAGTTGGGCCGTTCTGGTATCATTCCTCACTCTTCGTTGGATACCTCGGAGGTTTCGATTGTAGGCCTGGATCCTCTGGAATACGTGGTCGATGGAGTCGCACTCGTAGTAGGAGGAGGGTCGGCTTGGGAAGTCGGAGTCCTCTGAGTACCCCGAGGACCGAGGGATATCCAGGGCGGGCATTGTTGACTCACTCAGAGAGTGACTGACTGAACCTGCAGTCGCTCAACGTTCGGTTCTGACGATTGTTCCGGGAAGAGGAGAGGTCAAATGACGAGAGCAACGTTTTCTCCTCAGTCGATCCCTCCGAGATGGGGGAAACAACTGACTCGCTCCCTGAATACTCGTCTCCGTCCCGGTCAGAGGACTCGGAGGGTGACGGTCAGGGGGGAATTGTCATGTGAGGAGGGACGCGACGGGGAGCCATATGCCCCGGGGCGAAACTCAGGAAGTCAGATGGGGCACATCAAAACAACGCTCTTCGTCCACTGCCTTCCTCTCACAGTAGTCGTCCTCGGAGATCAGGGAAGGAGGCCGGATCATGGGGCAAACAGGGAACGGACGAATGGAATACTGCCAAGCATGCACGGCAAACTGGAATCACGGGCCAATCGGGGGAAACCGGCAAAGGAAGTGAATCAGCGTGCGAGTGACCGGGACCAGAGGGACAGGTACGAAAGAATATGTAATGCAACTCACTGGATCTGCTGCTGTTGTTGCCCATTGCGAGAAGGGCGAAGGGGCGACACCTGCAGGGAAGAGAAATGATTATGCACGCCGCGACGATCTGATTCACACTGCGTATCAGTTCTCGGACGACCAAACAGAACTATATCATTCCTTCTGCAACCTAATATTGACACCGACGAATTGTTATGAAATGCCGCTACATGAATTGTTTTGAGGGTGAGAGGTAGTCGATGTTGCGAGGGAGAGGTGAGGATTGGGGAAGAGAGCGAGGAACGAGAGACTGGTTCTTTTCAGCTCTGGCACCGATCACAATGAGCACGAAGAAGAAGCAAATCGCAGCCGCTTTATTCCATTCTGCGCAGGTATCGGAGCAATAAAAGTAGCACGGTCGTTACTAGAGTCCATAGACAAAAGCAGTGAGAGGCCGACCTTTCGCGCAGTCGACAAAAGCAATCAGTTGCGAATATTTTCAAGATTCGCGCATTTGCATGGAAGAATTTTAAATTTAGGAGAAACGCTTCAGTATGCACGAATTTAATTTCTAAAACCCTCGAACAACTTTCATATTAGTGCAAGGCTATGTGAGTTTCGTTGTGGATATGTTTAGTTCAGCCCCCCCCCCTTCCCAACTCGCAACGACTGCTGTTCAAATGAGCATCAAAAATTGAAAATTGCGTAAATATAAAATATGAACCTCCTGGGGTTCGCGCCTATATCGATGCTCAAAAATAGCAAAGAACTATGAAAAATAATTCTATGAACAAGTAAAACACAAGCCACAAGCAAGAAAAGAGAGCGGAATAAAAGAAAAAGATCATGGCTAAAGAAAAGTGGTAAATTGCAAGCCAATAACACCTGGAGACCCGTCTGAGATCAAATAGATCGCGGCGATCAGCTCGCGTCTATTCGTCCGAGGAAAAGGCCGCGCGTTACCGTAACGCGACAATCGTGCCAAGAGTCCATGGAGGGGGATTGGTGTTGACACAATTGTGTCTTTGCTCCTATGGGTGCGGCACAAATGTGTGAGCGGGTCTCCGTGAGCGATGAATTGCACTTCGAATTCAGCATTGTTTTATTAAGTAAAATAATTTCTAGTAATATGTACATTTGCATAGATGATTCTAAGAAATATCAGGAAATGTGAAAATCATGGCAAGAAGAGGGAATAGGGAACATATGCAATCGAATTTTTTGGAGATATGTTGCACAATAGGCATCGTATTGCCAACAAATGTAAGGATAACTAATGAAAATCGAGCGAGATCGAACTAAAAAAATAAAAACTCGTGATTTCAGTACGCATTTGGAGGTAGAGTGAAACTTTGAAAGGGAATAGCAATGAGATTAAGAGGTGAACACAAAATGAGGTAGAGGACAATTTGACATGTTCAGTGCGAGAATCCTTCATTACAACTGGAATTTTTCTCGGCCAAGGATCTACTATTCATTTACAAACATTGAGTTGCTTTGAACAAATTCAATACTATCGTGACGCTGCTCAAAAACCCGGCCTTTCTCCCCTTAGCAAGCATGTATTTTTCGAATTTACTCAACGATTAGCATAAACCAAAACCTAAACGCTTCAAGTTTTGGAATTCTAGGGATCTCCTCTACGTCGAAATCCCAACAAATAGTACTTATATCAAGACCGAGTTATCAGATCTTGCCCAATACATTTAAGCCTGGCACATCTAGCGAAAATACAGATGTTACTAAGCAACGAACTCGACTGATTGACTGTTCCCGTATACGTCGACTATCACCCAGAGGGGAAAAGAAACGTTGACGCCCGTGAGAAAGAGGCCCTGTAAACTAGTAGGTTCAATCCATCTCTTCAGTCTTCAGTTGAAGGGATACAGCTTATTAGAACCATACTTACCTTGCGTTCTCCATTGATTCCATAATAAATGTCTCCAGTGCCAGTCACATTGAAATTAAGGATGTTGCCCTTGAAGCTGTTTCTTTCCGGAAGTGCCTTGACCCAGTAGCCTTCCTTATGCGTCAGGTCGGGACAGGCGAACCTAAATTTATGGGGTAGGAAATTATATTTTTAAAAATTAATTCTGACCTAGAGATTTATTTAATAAAGCATGACGATCATGTCTCTTCGCAATAGATTTCATCGCGCAATTTTTGTTAGGCGTTGAAGAACCATATAAGGAAAGAAGGCCTTACTTTGGAAAGGTATTATACCGATATGAATCGGGGTCGATGTTCGTAACTCCGAATCGAAGGACGCCAGACCAATTTGATGATATCTCGCTCAGCCGAATGCACACCTTCTCATCGATATGTATTGGTCTGAAAAAGCTATCTTGATTGCACAGTTTAAAAATGTTACCGATTACTAAACGAAAGTCCTTTACAAAAGCTTTCGAATCGTGTGGCTTGTCGGTCTCCTTTTTCCAATTTAACGTTCTGACCGTGGATGCTGTGGAACTTCTGAAGAATGTCTTGTGATCAGAGTCTTCAGAGGTTTTATTTACAATGATGACAGTGAAGTACTCTATTCAATAGTTGGTAATATGTCAGTCCACAACATCGCTAATTAAGATCTGAGTACAACCGCTCCGTTCGAATGCAAAATTTGATAGTGTTGCGGGCACGCATAATATCGTTTTTATGCCTCTTTGTCAGATCTAACTTATGATCCTCTAAGTCTTCAACAGTTTTCAGTGCGAACGCGCCAGGAATGCTATCCTAGTCATCAATGCAAGGCAGATGAAAAATTGGCTTTCCCATTTTTATAACTCACTTATGTATAACTCACAAGGTCCCAGTTCTCGTCCGATCCGAGGTCGTCGTCCTCATTCGGACCGTCAACGGGCACCTCATTAGACGCACTGATGTAGTTGCCCATAGTGAAGAGGACGGACGGGCGGACACCTGCATGGGGAGGCAGTGGATTATTCATAATCCAAATCGATCAGACAAATAGAACTTCATTTGTTGCTGAGATACATAGTTTCTGGCAACAATAATCCCCAAAATAATAGTAGACGCCAATACTCTAAATTGTGAGCGCCCAAGACAATAACACTAGGAAGGGCACATACACACAACCAACACTGAGAGGGCGACCTCTCACGTAGCAACGAAGATTCCAATTGCCAGCCCACGGGTTCTAACCTTCAATCGTCATTACAATTCTAATTCCGTTTGTGTTATGCATATCGAAACTGCAGATAAACTTTGAAACGAGTAAAACAAGTTGAATACAAGGCAGGCTGTAGCTAAAGTATCGGGATCCCTAGCGTCTATTCCGGGGAAAAGTCGGGCGCACATCTTACCGTAACGCGACAATCGTGCCGGAAGTCCATTAGTCGGGATGGATGGGAGCACATTTGTGCCTTTGCTCTTTCATGTGTGCCAGAATAGTGTTCATTGTACTGTGAGAGATGCCACATTTCAGATGCAAAGTTCTACGAATATTTAGCAGAATTTCGTACGACTCGTTGGAAATTTGAAATTTTGAACATGATACCACTTTTGAAGTTAATGAATTGTTTATTTCGAAATAAAAAGCATAGAAGCAGTAAAGAGAGAGCTTGAGAATGTTTTGGGTAATATATGACCGATGGTGCCTGCTGTGTGGAAGCCCTTGGGGACACTCCGTCCCTTCTTCTTTTGGGCGCCAGCCGCCGATCGATGCCTCCTTTGGGGGAGAAGGACTGGAAGGGAACAGGGACGAGTCTACTGATTGTTGCCTTTTCAGATTCCCCCTCCCACGGCCGCTCGTGAGACGCCCGAGGCCTCCTCGTCAATGGAATCGAATATGAAGGGAGACCCTCTTTCAATCATCCTCAGTGTCAACAGAAAGCAGCCAGTAGATGTCCTCTGCCTACTTAATCATTCGATTTCGTGTCCATGCCGAATCGTCCTCGAAATAGATCGTACAGCCCCACCTTCTCGAAGCCCTCATGCTATAATTGTCAGTCTCGTGTTCCCTCTCTCCTCTCCACTGGCAGCTTCTGTTTGTTTCCCGACTCCCTCTCCCCATCGTAGACAACTTCTCCCTGCTCATTCACTGGATACATTCCCGCAGTTACCCGCAATTGGACTCCTCTCCTCTCCACTCATCCTCCTCCCTTCCGACATCGTCAATTCGTCCAATGGCCAGTTCTAGTCCTGTTCTCTCTCCCACAATCATTCATCTGGCATCCGGGAGAAGGAGCCTCCTCCCCCTTCTCTTTCCTCTTCTCGCGCTAGAAATCAAGGGGAAAACTTCGAACCCGTATTCACTGGAGCCTAACTTTGTTTTCGCTGGGGAGGATTCGCTTCATCCTTCTTTTGGTTTCCCCGGCGATGGTTCCGCTTCGTTGCAGCACATTTCCCAAATGGCATTGCAGGCAAGAGAGATGCTGGATAAAGAGGCTCAGCGGCTGGCGTCCACGACCGCCTCCTCCACCCATTTCAGGTGCCATTTATGACTCCCCCGATGAGAGGAGGGATCTTCCCCCTCCCTCCCCCTCCTCCCACCCGACACGAACATGCACTGCCCGACGAACGATTCAGGCCTCACTAAAAGGCTCTCACTTTCCTATTCCTGGCCAATTCTCACTTCTTCTTTTCCGTCGCCAGGCGGATACTGCAAATTGCTCGGGTCCCAGCCCTTTTCCCACTGTCAGAGGAGAGGCCACGGATACGACGACTCCCGAACTTTCCGCATTCTTTCGTTGCGTGTCCTCCCGCTCTAACTCCATTTGCATTAGGCCCCCGATGCTTCTTTGGCCCAGAATAGATACATGACGGGCCCCTTCAACGATGCCCTCGGACCCACCCGAAATAGCCCGTTGGGAGGGCAACGAGAGGTTCCAATGGTTATTCTCAATTTCAGGGGGATGAAGGAGTTGCTGTCTACGATGGAGCCGGGAACCGATGCTAACACAGTGGTGGAACTCAAGGAGCGGACTCATCTGCTCTGTGCCCGATTTCTCGGAGGAGCATGGAAGACTGCTTCTATCGAGCACATTTCCATCCACAGGATCAAGTCAGTCTTCACATTAGCTCTGGGTCCATTGGTGTATTGCAGAGGAGGAATGAGCAATATGCTGTTCCTCTGCCGGCTTTCCGAGAGGCATCCTCCCACTGGGAACGAGCCCGACAAGGTTGAATATGACACCTCCTCCTAAAAAGGGAAGATACTTCAGGTCCTCCTTCGCGTTTACTTCAACCCCGAGACAGAGTCACATCTCGTGGCGGAATCCGTGATCTTCACTCTCCTATCGGAGCGTCACCTCGGCCCCAAGCTCTACGGCATCTTCAGTGGTGGCCGCCTGGAGGAATACATTCCCGTATGTTACGACGAGCCATCCTGCCACGCTCTTTTTAATGCAGTCCCGGCCACTCTCGTGCAGGGAAATTTCGTATCCAGCCATCAGCGCCAAAATCGCCAAAAGACTCGCAAAGGTAGGGACAGAATCAATTACTCCCAGTGAAGAGAAGGGAAGAGAGCTGTCAACGGCAGAGAGATGAGTTTTTAGGTGCATCAACTGGAAGTTCCCATTTGGAAGGAGCCCGACTACCTCTGCGATGCTCTCGAGAGGTCCCGTACTTTTATTTATCCCTTATCCAATAAGATGAGGGACGGAAGAATGGCTGTTCCATGAGCGACGGGATAAGGGAAAAGGAAGCGGAGGAATATGAAATGTTACTTCCTCCTAGGGAGAAATATGAAAGGGAAAAAGGAGTGTTGTTTGGCAACCAGGAAGTGTGCAGGTGGCTGAAGCAGTTGATGCAGACTGAGAGTGGGCAGAAATGCTTCGAGCTGCCGGCCAAGTACGGGGACTCCGTGCCCTCCTCCATCACTTGCGATGACATCGCTGCGGAATTGCTCTACTTGAGGTTCTCCGTTACAACCTGCACAAGAAACAGTGACATTACAGAAAAATGATCAGCAAGTCTGTATCTCCTGTTCGCTTCTGTCACAACGACCTCCAGGAGGGAAATATCCTGCTGCCCAAGGGCTCCTCTGGTATGGAGGTCAAAGAGAGCACTCGGAACAGTCATCGTTTAGGCAACATCCGTCTTCCGTCGTTGTCTCTGCACGACGACGAGGTTCCTATGGGAAACTCCCTCGGGGCCTTCAACCCCGCCGACCCCAGACTCATTCTTATCGACTTCGAGTACGCCAGCTACAACTACAGGTGTGCCCTGGGCAAGGAACGGGCATAATTTCCCTCTCCAGAGGCTTCGACTTCGCCAATCACTTTGTGGAATGGACCATTGACTACGACGTCGACGAAGCCCCGTTCTACACCATCGACTGCTCCAGGTTCCCCGATAGAGAGCAGGTACACGACCTTCCGCTACTCCCATCACGACTCAGATGCTCGACTTCTTTACCTCGTACCTTCGTGAATTAGACCCCCACACGCACGATGTGGACTCCGCAGCAGATTCCATCCTCAAGGTCCCATTCCATTCCCCTTCTGGCAATCCATCAGCGCAACTGCAGGAGACCCTTCCCTTCGTGCCATTCTCCCATCTCTTCTGGGGTGTCTGGGGACTTCTGCAAGTGGAACTTTCTCCCGTGGGATTCGGATTCGCCGTGAGTCTCCCTCGTCGTTCCTGATCAATGGTCCCTTCACAGGAATACGGGAGGGAGCGCGTGGCCCTCTACTACCAGAACAGACACCACGTCGAGGGATTCGATCCCGAACACTGAGACCTACGGCCTGCCAGCGACGGAGAGCAACACTGGAATAGTCTAGCATATTTTGCCACTTCTCTGCATCTTCATGATAATCTTCGCTCACCATCCACAGGATTTCCATTCCCGATTGTCTTACTGTTAGCAAAGTGGAATCTCATAGACATTTTATTCTCGGAATGGTAATAAAATACTTAAATTGAACGCATTGAAAAACTAAAGAGAGCATAGTGATATAGGGTGGAAAGAATCGAATGACACTAGATGCTAGCAACTGCATCAGAGTGGTGTTAACAAGGTACGAGAGGCGGTGCACATTTTCGTGGCAGCCAATGAACACTGTAGTGGACGTGTGAAATTGAGTACGAGATATGGAATTCTTTGGAGAATCGACAGAATCAAAACACTAGGGACCGACGTGCTCACAACACTAGAAATTTGTTATCACATCACTAGAAATTTTGATGTTCATAGATAAAAGTGAATGGTTGAAAGCGAGGAACCGTGTGATCTAGGGTATGTAAGAGCAGAGTGAGTGGCTGAGTGGCTATGGGATGCCATTGCACGAATGGGACTACTGGTGACTGTCGTCGATGAGATGCACTCTAATGCATGCACGGTGGAAGGACTCGTCTGGGGGGAATTCTATATTGCAGGGGCTTTCCACGAACGGCAACGAACTACAACGACTTTGCACAGACAACGACTCTGCAGAGATAAATAGGGCATATTTACAGGGAACTAATCTAAACAGTAATTGAGAAGTGACAGTGAAGTTATGAAGAGTTGATTTTTTGGACTAGCCGCGTTGTTGATTGGCAAGGTTCTGCTGAACCAGTTGCTCGAAGAGTCGTTTAACTACTTCGGCAGAGGGAGCAGCAGTGGGGAGCATCGGAGGAGGAGCAACCGAGGGCATGGGAGGGAGGGCCGAGCGGAACATTGCCTGCAACAATAGGGTAAACCAAAGTTCACACAACTCGATTACCATCTGAGAAGCCTGGAGTGCCTGGAGCTCGTTCCTCTTGCATGCTTGGGCAAGGAGTACTATCTGCCTCTGGAGGCGGTCCACGGTGCCCGTCAGTGCCTCCACCTCCCTATTCTTCTCCCGCAGCACATTCTCCGTCATCGACAACTTCGATTTCGTATCCTGAAAACGTTTTCGTACTGATCCTGGTAGATCTCCAACCTGGCAATCATAGCACTTGACATGTTGCTGGGGGCTGTCGAGTCCCGTGTGTCCACTGCTTCCTCCACTGCTCGTGTGGGAGTCGGATACGGTAGGGGAGAGGGGATCGCGGGGGATTATGACGGGAGAAGGCTGCTCCTTCACCATCTTCAGAGGGGCACTGTCGATCACGATCTGCAAAATCCGTGTACTGGAAGAACATGTCCGTCCGAATACCTCGCTGTCGCTGGCATCCATATCGTCAGTGAGCTGGACGGGTCTGGTAGCCTTCCTCTTGTTACTTCCTCCTTTCTTCTCCCCCTCCGCCCCATCGGAACTCACTACCGATCCCTCCTTCGACTCGTCCATATCCTGAAGCACGACTAAATTAAGACGGAAACTAAAATATCTTCACATCAATTGTGTTGTTGATCTCGATGTAGGAGTCCTCGTCGAATTCGACTTCTTCCTTCACCATGGACATCTGAATGATTTGGATGGAAGGGGAAAATGATTCAGAGCGTACCGCAGTGGGAGTCCCCGCATTCCTGGCCAATCGAATGGCAGCCTGCGCGAGGAGGGGATTCTGCATGGCAGCGAGATTGTTGAAGAAAGGATTGTTGGCCATCCACACGTTGAGAAGATTCGTCGGCAACGCGTTGTTGTCCTGAATTCACGTTCCCACGAGTCTCATTCAGTATGTACTTTGTTGAGAGCGGGCAGAATATGCTCCGGGCGTATTCCAGGCGGGTAGATGGAGGGGGCAACGGCTGACTGGGGAAGGAGGGAACTGGACGAGGCCACCTTCAGAAGAGCCTCAGTCGGGGTGAAACGGGGGGTGACGGAGGGCGAAGGCTCCCCCATCGAAGGACCGTCTGAAATTTTCCCTACTTTATTTTGTTACTTCCTCAACTAATTTACTCCCCATGTTATCCACGTTGATTCGGTATTTGTCCACGAGTGAAAACATGCTATTTCCCCCGCCGCCCCCCTTCGATATCAGGATGCGGTCGGCGATCGTTCGCTTTTGGCTGCGGCGCCACAACAAATGGAGAACGGCCGGATCGATGTAAAGACGGCAGCTTTGTGATCGGGAACAAGAGAGGATCGCTAATTAGGATGAGAGAGTTCGCGCGAAAACGGTGAACGGGTTGTAGTCATTTCGTCAGTGACAGCGATCGCGTGACGCGAGTGCAGGGAGGGGGGAGTGGAATACCTTCGGTAGATGATCGGGCGAGGACGGGAACGTCGCCGGGTTGACCGCTTCGGAGCATGGACTGCATGTGAATGTGGAGGGAGGTCTTGTCGGGGAAGGCCCAGTTGCAGCATCGACACATGAACATCCGAGAGACCGCGTGCACTCGGAACATGTGGGACCTCAGCGTCTCGTTGGCTGCAATTGGGTCCTTCTCTTCGCGCCCTCCCATTGACCTAGCTCCCTAGTTGATCCCTTCTCTGCCAAGTTGTTTTCGGCGAGTCTCCCCCCTTGCTCAATCAGCTGCTCAACTTTCTTCCGACCATCCCCTTTACTTTCTCGACCAGCGAGCTACCGACGGCGAGTTCGCAGGGTCGTGGAGAGGCAGAGGGAAAGGGGAGAGGATCAGAGATGCCACTCTGCCCCTCCACTATTGCACTCTCAGATTCGACTAGCTGTCTTGAATGGGAATTGATTCACTCTCTCCGTGGAGGTAACCATGGGAGGAGGAAGATGGAGAGATCCAGGGGAAGGGGCAAGGATTAGAGAGTCCGAGTGGTGCCTTCTTCAAAATTTACTCCTTACCCACTACCTTTTATGTCTTCTACTACAAAGCGCGCGATCGGGACGCACAGCCAAAAATTGACAACTCGTTCTTCGAAATGATGTGTCACTGCTCCCGGCCTTCGTTCTTAACTATCATCGTTCCCTGTAGTCACGAGATGGCGGGAGGGGCTAGCAGAAGGAACAGTTCCCACCCTCCCATCGCCCTCTCCATATCGGGAGCTAATATTGTTTGCCTTTTGACTTGATGTAAGAGGAGGGCGAGAGGTCGATGCATGCTATTCAGAGTCTGCTACGGTAGCCAAACAGAAGCAACCCTCCCGATCCCCATAAAGAACCTCTTCTCTCCCCCCGAAAGGAGTTCCCGGGTTCACGAGAGGTCGAATGGGGGTGGGGGAAGGTATCTGCCGAGACGATCTCGGCCACTCTTCCATAATCTTGCGCATCATGCAAGAACGAACACTTGAGGAGATCCGCTAATGCGCAGTCTTGGGGGGCGAGTCAAGGTCAGTGGGAGGAGTTATCAGCCATCGTTCCCCCTTGGGGGAGAAGAAGGAGTACTGTCAGAGGTCAGGCTGGCGGCTCTGCTTGTCCACTCGGGCACTCAAAGACTTCCGATCGGGAGCCGGCCCGAATTAGCACTTGTCACCGTCGCTTCTGCACACAAACACACACTTGTCTGCGCAGTCATGGGGTATTCATCCCTCTGGCCCTCTATTGGATCGGCAAACACCCCCGAATCAGAAGGTGTCGAGAGTGAGTGTCTCCATGTTTGATTGAGGCGGGTGCTGCTGTGGATTAGCGAGGGCGAGTCGTGGGCTCCGAGGATCAGGCTCATTACTCCTCCACCGCCCACAACAACACAGCTAGTTCCCCCTCTGGATCACAGACAATCCCGACAACCCCCGACCATTCAAAACAATTTGCTATACGGGCGGTGATGTCAGAGGCGTTCCTCACTTCGCTCCCTGTCTGCTCTTGCGAGGGCAGTCGCTAACCTCCTTGTGACTTCTGCCACCCTCCATATCAGCTAACCTGTTTTGAGCAAATGCCCCGAACTTCTGCGAAAACCACGGGGTAATGGATTATTTGGCAGGGGCGCCGAGTGCCAAAAGCATTGAACAGACGAGTTGAGTGAAAGTGGTTAGAGATGCGGCTATGTTGAATACAGAGAAGTAGTAAACGAGGAAGGGGTTATCGAACGAGTGAATGGTTGGAGAGGAGAACGAAGGCGACGGAGGGCGACTTACACGATATCTCCTGATTGCACTGCGTGCAGGTGTAGCTCTTGAAGTGGGCCTGCATCCTGTGGCGGGAGAGCGACGACGAGTGGCAGAAGACCTTCCCACACACCGAACACGGAAACTGCCCTGAAAGGGAGGAGCTGCCATCCCGCCCCCTTAACCAGTTCGTCACCCTCCTTCGCAACTTCCTCCGATGCCTTGCATACCTTTGAGGTCGGGCCGCTTCAGCTCAGCTCTGTAGGGCATCTCTCGGCTCGGCTGCAGGAGGAGATGCTGAGCGTGAGGAGAGGAGAAGGGACTGAAGGGGAGCCGCGATTAGGAGAAGACACCATGTCACGGGGTTCAGCAGCCAGCGAGGAGCAGCTGAGAGACCCCGTCGAGCAGATTAGGCACCACGAAAGGGACGACGACGATAAAAAAGAACGCTCGATCGCATGAGTGATGGCTTGGCGGAGGGGAACAGCGCACCCGACTTGGTTTCGACGCCGCGCAACCACGACAGACGGGCGCCAACCACGACTCACCCGGCTTCACAGCAGACACTACGCAAACAATCCACAAGCACCGGTTACGGTAGCCCTCCGCCCCCTCACTCCCCCCAAGACGACGTCGAAAATGAAAAGCAAGAGGTTTGTGACTCAACGAGCAGGTTTCGAAATGGCCTGAGTGGAAGAAGTCGGGGTTCTAGCTGCGGGGAGAGGGAGTCAGCTGATGCTCACATGTACAGTAGCCATCCCTTCCCTGCTTAGGAGCGAGGGCAACGACGAAGGAAGGGAAGAGGAGTGATAACAGATCTGTCAGTTTACAACGCTCCCTGATGTATTCCGACGTTCGGCGTCCGAAGCGAATGAAGGAAGACGAGGAAGGGGGCCGAGGAGGAGGGCTCTGCCACACAAGGACACCAAGATTGTTGCGAGCCACCCCAGAAAAACATGGTAAGTAGAGGGGTAATTGAGGGTCAAAGGGCGGGGGGATGAGCGAATGGAAGAGACGGTCACCAGGAGGGATGGCTTAACAAGCGGCTGGCATCAGAGGTCGGGGAGCGCCTCCCTCGCCCTCTGACTGAGGTCGGAAACAGGTTCCTGATGCCGAACACCCCCACTCCACGAGACTCGCCCTCTGATTCGTGAACTCCCCCACTCGCCCTCCCCCATTCACTCTCTGGATCGTTGGCAAATCAAAGCTGCTCCTGCCGTTTTGCCCCAGCTACGGCTTTTCAGTGCAAATTGGTTCGAAAATGGATAAAAGCAGCGACGGCGAATGAGAGAGGACAGGAGAGGCAGCGGGGTTGGGAGACGGTAGGAGTCGCTAGCCAGGGGGCACTCAGCCTCCTATTCATGGAAGGATGCTAGAGGGGAGGGACAAATAGAAGACTGTAGATGTTGTCGCCCATCGTTGATCCTCTTCCATTGGGCCCCGGAAGTGCCACCCACACAGGTCATTAGCTTGGGCAAGCAGTGTATCAACACTCCCGAACAATTGAGACCCGTCTCGAGGGGCCAACGGAGTTACAGTAACCAGGTGGGAGGAGAGAGACAATTCGCTAAATGAGGAGAGCGCAGCCAAGGAGTTCTCAGCGACTGGCACCAGGAGAAGAGGATCAGAAGGAATAATGGAGAGAATAGTTGGAGGCGGGGAGAGGGCAGAGGGATAGGGAGGGGTCCAGGTAAGGGGAGGGAACATGCCGACCTTTCCCGACCGACCTTGGCCCTCCCGAGAAGAAACCTTCCTGGATGCATAGCTGTCTCCTTCTGGAGATCGGATCATGGGAGATAGGATGTTGTTCAAAGCTCATTCCACGAATGAGTGGTCACTCACACCAGGTGCCATGACTCTACAGTCACGTTGCCTATGACACACCAATGGTCCTTTGTGCTTGGGGGAGGATAGGTGCCAACCCGCAGCCTGGCATGTCTGGATTTAAATTGCGCCCAGTGATCGGACAAAGTGAGACTCTTCCGGAACGCTTCCCCACCTCTCCGACCCACTGTTGCCCTTGGATTACCTCACCCGATCCAGCCTTCTACCAGCATGAAAGGTGTCGCCATCTAATGAGGGTGACGGTCGGATTCCGTTCGTTCCCTCCCCCTTCAGCCAACCGGTCCCACCCCAATCTACAGCCATTTTGTTGAATCGACAAGCGACAGGGGGCGCACTCGAGAGTGGGGAGTGGCTGCACGGCCAAACATCGGGTCGCTATCACTCCCTTCATCCGAGGATGGCCCCTCTCCCCTTACAGTGCGGGAGCGCTAATAAGAGCTTGGATACAGAATGCCGAAGGTCGTCTCATCCTCTCATTAAGACTGCCCGGCACTCCTTTTCGGGGGTCCCAAGCATAATTGTCCTGCGGGCGTGCGCTAGTGAGATCGTTGTGTGCGATAAAGAGAGAGTGACCCTGCGGGGTCATTCCGACGACTGCTATCCCGGGAATTATGGAACTCCCTCGCTATCTCAAGGGCAACATCTGATGCACTCCCTACTGTACAGTGAGTGGCAGCGAATTCAGCCCTCCTGGCTATTATCTCATCTCCTTCCCTCCAAGGATCCACGCAACAGAATCAGGAAGACGTTTGAGTTATGAGTAAGCGAAAGGGAAGGGTGGTCAGTGGAGCGCGAAGGTGTCTTCTTCCCCTTTCATCCTTGAGATGACTCTTCAGCCGGTCACAATAAGCCCTGAGGGGCCTCTATCACAAGGAGAAGAAGCTCCAGAGTACGGCAAACACGAGTGTCGCTCTTCCGCAGTGACATATCGCCCCCTGCACTGATTCCACCCTCTTGCCCCCTCTGGGAAGGGCAGGGCCAGGTGAGTGGCTTCATGTCATTTCGGTTGTCCCCTCCCGATCACCCATATGTTTTCATGTCCTTTATCCCCTTGCTTGACACATTTTTGGTGGGAAGGGCCGGAAGCCCTCAAATTTGGGCCAAGGGCGAATATGCCTTGCAGGGATGCTCATACTGACGATGGCGGTATTTCTGGCGGCTGTCCCCATGGCATCTTCGATCACGTGCTACGAGTGTTCTAGTGGTCAGGGAAGAGACTGCACGTATACATCAAAGGCCTGTGGCTACGGCTTCTTCGGATGCGTCAAGATCGGAGTCTACTCAGGAGGCATCGACAGAAGTACGATTTTTATTGCTGACTCGAATTCGATCTAAATTTGTACATCAACATTGATTATCTGACCAACTTTGCACAAACTTTCCCCAATATTCAGTTAGAACAAAGTAGTGTTGCGAAATGCCAGAGCGCTTCTCGATGGGGCACGCTAGCGGGCGTGTCGCAGATCACTACGGACGGTGAATGTTCATCGTGACTCCCTCAAAAGAAATAAGAGACACCTCTTTCTATTGTGTTCTCATCTACTGGGAACTAAAGTCGGCAAGATGACTTCCTTTCAGTGGGAAATCGCTACCGAGAGGAGTCACACATCGTTTCAATGTTGCGTGGCTGCTCGGTTCTCCCTCTGGGCAACGTGGACATGTGCGAGCAATCCGTCATCCTAGGCTATCGAATAGTCAAATGCACCTGCTTCAACGATTTCTGCAACAGTTCCAACCATTTTTCAATGTTCTCAATCTATCTTGTAATCAAAGCATTTATTTATCTGACCGCGTGGTAAGCAAGATTAAAGCATACAGTGTATTTGTTTTCAAAGCATTTTCCCGTAATCTAGCCCGTAATTTCGGTTTGTTAAGCGTTGTACAACTACAGAGTTTACTTCGTAACTTTAAATTGGGCAAAATTTTTAAGTACACCTTTCTAGAAAAAATTGAAAACAATTAAGAAATATCAGATAAAATAGCGATGTGGATACGCGTTAGTGTCGTCGGCACTCACGATAGGGTAATTACTTCGGGGATGCCCATCAGAGCGAGGACGTCAATGTTCACACCGGAAAGGAACTTCCTCTTGGCGTCAACGTAAAGGCGGTCGGCCTCCTCTCGGGTGATATTGTCGACTTCCTGGCTAACGATGCTGTTGAGGATCATACTCTGCATCTGCGGCCACAGTTTGTCCGTCAGCTTCGGCTCCACCACCGTCCAAAACAGGGTGAGGCGCCTGTCGATCTCGGCCTCCGCTGCCTTTCTCTTCTCCTTCTGCAGAACATTCACTACTGTAGATAGACAACACGCCAACTAACCTCTTTCTTCTGAGCGGCTTCGTTCACTTCCTTGTTGTCCATATCGAAAGAAGAGTCCAAAGATTAATCTGAAAAATTATTTAGTTGATAGCAGGGAAGCAAACCTGTGTACGATTTTTGCTATTGAATATTCCAGGCGGCATAAATATGTCTAAGCGAATATTTTTGCAATTTTTTACAATAATTGAGAAACTTTTGTACGTAACAATAGATAAATCTCTCGGGAAAAAACAAACCTTTGTAAATAAGAGAACAATCCTTGACCGACCGTACGGAGAATCTTCCGAAGAAGAGGAGAGATTCTGTTGAACGGACCGCCTTCGAAGTCAGATAAAAATCTTCTATTGCTCCCACAACTGATGAAACGAAGACGAATCACCATTTCGACGCTCTCTCGGTCATCTTTCCGCAGTTGTAGAAAAGAGAGAGAGAGAGAGATGTGCGCTATTCATATAGCCATGAAATAAGATGAATCATTTTCTGCCTTTCCCAAATCACAGCTTTGAATCGGAAGATCATCCAATGCCATCGGCTAGAACACAACCCTCCACTCCAGTTATTGAGTATTCTGGCGTTTCGATTTCTCCTCCTCAAGCAAGGCGTCAACGAATTGTCGACCTCTTGAACTGTTTATGGATAGCAGGATTATGGTGCTTGGCTGAAATACTCAATACTTTCAAACATTTTCTTTATCTGTCAGAAACATGACAAATAAATAGAATACATTGTGGCTACAGATCTTTGATGCATGGTCATTCTCAATTGTAGTTTCCAACGCAACCGGTTACGGTATCATTGTCTGCAGAAGTCGTCGGGAGGAGGGAAAGTCGCTGTCCGGGGGTGATTGGAGAGTAAAGCATAGGTGACGAGGACAGCGGAGTTGTGACAAGAACTGTGGACACCGAGAACATGGAAAGAGGGGCGCTTATACAAGACATCGACGGAGAACTAATGGTGCAAACACACTGGTAGGATGCAATTGATTTGGCTATGGTTATATTGAGTTGGTTGTTTTAGTTGTCGTTTGAATGGTTTGAGAGGTGCTTTCAACGGAGAGACCCATAGTGGGAGACAGTTTCTGTTGTAAACGATGAATACATTGCACGGCGCTCAAGAGCAGAGATCATGGAAGAGATGCGGGGAGCAACGAAAACACGATTAAATAGTTTTAAAAATAAAAAAACATGCGAAACCGTCCTAGCAGTATTTAGATGCCGATTGTCAGCTCGGCCTTGGGTTGAGCGCTGCCGTTCAGATTCTTTGTCTCCACGTGGGAAGCCTGAAAATAAGCTATGACGGGTCATCGCACTTGGTTCTACTCATATACTTTAGCAGTGAAAATTGATTACCTGGACATGCTCGTTCTCATTGAGGTGATCAGTCTCCTGCTTGACGGTTTTCACCTCGTCCTCCTTGAGAAGAGTTGGCGAGTCGATCTTGGGAGCTCCATTCTCCATTCCGGGAGTGGAGGCCGTCGTGCGCAGCGCCGTCCCATCGGAGTGCTGAGGGGAAGTCGGAGACTGGGCCTCTGACGAGTTGGAGGCCGTCTCATTCGACACTGCCGGCGACGACTCCTTCTGCAACTTACTCTTTTATCCATCTCAAACAGGACTAGTACCTTATCGTACGGACTGGGAGTGGTGGAGGAGACGAGACGGGGCGTCTTGGGAGAGGGAGGCTGCAGGGAATTGGGGGCTGATGAGGCCGATCCCGCACTGGTGGGGAGGCTGCTGAGGGCATTGGAGGCGGCGGCGAGGGAGGAGAGGGCAGAGGCAGCAGGGGAGTGGTGGCCGGAGGCAGCCGAAGCAGCAAGGGCCATGGCTGCCGACTGGGGATTCATCAGGAGGGGGTTGAGGCCAGGGGAGAGTCCCATAGCCAGAAGGGGATTCTGCATCAGGGGGAACGGCATCCCGGGGACTCCGTTGAAGGCTGCAAATGAACAATTAGTAGGATCCGAGGAGGAATGTGGTACCATTCTGTTGGAACTGCTGAATGGCCTGGAGGTGGCTGAAGGAGAGGGCGGGCGGTGGCTGAGCACGGGCCCTCACTGTCCCAGAGGAGATCAACTCGTCCTTGTTGATACACGAGGGAAGATCGTGGGGAACGCGGCCCTGGAGGGCACGGCGAACCTGCGAAGGAGCCCCGTTTCCCCATTTCTACTGTCCACGATCACCTCTCTCGATGCGATCTCTCGCAGTTCCTTGCTCGAGTTGTCAGAGTACCACGCACAGTGAGGAGTCGCCATTACGTTCGCATTCAGGGCAAGGTGGTCTGTAAGATCAAGTACAGATTAGGGTTCAATGATGTTTCGAAATGATATTCAACTGACGGGGGGAGTAGCTGTCGGTGGGCTCGAACTCGAAGACGTCGAGGGCCGCCGCCTTGATCTGTCCTGTCCTGAGTGCAATGGCCAGTGCGTTCTCATCCACTAGCGACCCGTGGGCTGTGTTCACAAGGAATGACCCGGCCTGCATCGACTGCAAAGCATCGAGTGAATGGAGTTTTGACAAAGGGCCGTACCCTTATGAAGGCCTCGCTGATAATATGGCGAGTATCACTGTTGAGCGGACAGTGGAGAGTGATGCAACTGCACTTCACTGCCACATCCATGAGAGTCAGACATCTGCAAGGCCTCTTTTTCAGTTGTATGGGGAATGATCCAACCTTTCCACTCCGAGTGCCCTCTCCACTCCATCGGGGACGTGGGGATCGTAGAAGAATACACGGAATCCAAAAGCCTTGGCCCTCAGGGCGACGGCCATTCCCACGCGTCCAAATCCGATGATTCCGAGTCCTTCGCCCCTGATGCGACGGGTGCCACTCGCAACCATGCGAAGCTGCTCCAGAGGAATCGGCTGAAGGGATTCAGTTGCACTCTGAGGGATGGACTGAGCACACCTTCTTCTCATCCTGGATAATCTTGGAAAATGTGTGGTTCTTTCGATAGAGGTTGAGGATGTGGGCGAGTGTCGTGTCGGCGGTCTCATCGACACAGGGAGGGTTGACGTGGCATACGGCGATGCCTACAACGGACTCCCTTTCCATCGTGTTAGTTCCCCTCCCTCCTGGAGAGAAGTGGCCTCCCTTCGAGATGGCCCATGAATGCATTGTTCCCCCTTCCGTTCCCAGTAGTCAGTCACTCCTCACTCGTAGTCTCCAAATTGTCTGGTACCCCTCGACGCCCCGTGATTTACTGCCCACGGAAGAGGCGAGAAGCTGCGGAGATGTCGGGGAGCCCTTTCATTACTGACCCCCAACTGCCAAAGAGACACCCCCCTTGAGGAGACGATTGGGGAGGGGTACCGTACCCAGTTCAGTGGCAGCCGGCACATCAATGTTGTCGATGGAGGGGCCGATGCGAATGACGACTCGGAGTGCTTTGAACTTCTCGAGGTCTTCCTTCTCGAGACGGATGGAGTGCCACATGAAGGCAGCGACGGCCTCGTTCAACACCTGCAATCTCTTTCTTCCAACTGGAGGGGACTCCTATTTCGTGGCAGCTCCCTCCGACCACATCCTTGAATGGACAATGAGCAGGAGAGGCGGCTGCACATCATTTGTGGATGGCAATTCGATGCTCTCGTTTCCTCGTCCCTTGCCCCCCGTACGCTTGGCACTATCAAAAGCAATGGCATGAATAATGAGCGAGGCCGTGGTGGTTGGAATCGGGTATTCATGGGGCATCTCGGCCCTTACTCGACCCTCTCCACCCCGCAAACGGGACCTTCTTGAGTTACTGAGTGAATGAGCGGGGTACGAGAATGGGGGAGGAGGAGGGGAAACGACACGAGATGAGCGGGCATCCAGAGGGCTAATCCGAGCACACGCCACTAATTCAATCGCCCCACTCGACCCGAGCCTACGGATATGAATGCGGGGGGAGAGGGAGGGCACCTTCTCGTGTATCTCGACGGTGCTCTGGGCATCGCAGAAGGCGACGGTGGCGATGTCCTTGAGGAGGGGCATCTCGACAGAGCAGTCGCGGCCGTCGAGGAGGGCCACGAGGGGGCGGAAGGGCAGTCCATTACTTCGAGCAGTCACTGCAACAGTCCCTTCTTCCTTCCCCTTCCCTCCTCATGTCAACTCTCCCCTCCAGGCATAAAGGGGGGAGCCAAAGTCTGAGTAAGTGCCCCGATTCCATTACTCATAATTGGTTCGACGAGTGCGTGGATTGACGACGGAGCAGCCCATTCTGCGCCTTCCCCGATTCTGACTTATAATCCCCATATTGTGTTTCCACCCCCGAGTCCTTCCCTTGTGAGTACAAACAGAGAATGGGCCGTGACGGATTTCAACTTGGCCCTGGAGATAGGGGCAGTGTTGTATCCGGCAATGGGAGTGGAGGAGGAAGCAGCCTCCCGATGCCATAAGAGACGCTGTCTCGCAATAGACGAGGAGTGAAGAGAGTGGCCCTGTTTGCCCAAATATTCGGGGCCCTCGAGTCTCCCTTCTGACGACGAGACGAGTTGTCCCCCATCCGGAGGGACTCACTCCGGTCCCCACCACTCAAGCACCTATCACTGTCCAGAGGGCACATCACACACTCAAGGGAAAGCCATCCCCAGAAGTCATCCTGCCTCCCTTACCTGGAAGAAATACCTATCCGGCTTGTTTTCAGGCTCAACCTCTCTGTACGGGGGAGTCTCCCCTCCTAGGATGGCATAACCTGCCGGCACAGAATGAATTTCTTCTTGTTTACTATCTTCACTTTCCGCCTTGAAGCGGCCCGGAGGGGAGGAGAGACAGTGGGAGGATAGGATCAATACGGTACGCCTCGCGGGACGAGACCTATTGTGACGCTCGTACAAATTGGGACGAATATTGGGTAATGAGCGATAAAAGGGCGGATGTGAACGTACTCTGGAGGAACTCGTCGATGTCTCTGCAGGGATGTTGAGGAGGGAGGAGGGGATGAGGAGCGTGGGGGGAGCCTCCTTCGATGTGCACGAGATTATCTCCGAACACTGCAATTAGCTTCATTCTTGTGTTGGACTTCCTCGCATGCAAAGGTATATGGGGAAAGGTTTATAAATTACTGGGAAATAGACTTTCACCTCTAAAAGAATTTCTCGAGACCAGTTAAAACGTACTGTAACAGTATAAGAGGTAGGACTTGACAATGAGAGATCGTCCTATGTCATAAGCTCGAAACTGCGGCTAAGCGTCGTAGGCGTAATGAGATCAAGGGATTGTGAGAGAGGGCGAGGGGACGGAGGGACAGAATCGGCCGATGTTCTCGCGGCGCGGAAAGAACCATAAAAGAGAGGGGGACGACAAGAAGGAAATGTTCCGAAAGGCCTGCTGTGGCTGGGGGCAGGAATGGGATTGAGATGAGGGAGGGGCGGGGGGAGGGCATAGACTCCTCCTCGCGTGTGCGAAAGGGAGCAGCCCCAACAGCTGGAGGGACGAGGGACTAAGTACTAGTCACGGCTACCAATGATCGGAAGAAGGGCCAGTCGACTGTGGCAGATGTTTCCAGGGAGAGGAGGGAGTCAATGGAGGGGATAGGGAGTGAGTGATGGGAGAGCGGAGGGAGGGCGGGGCGAATCCGAGACGACGGAGGACTACTCACCTGTCCCCCCTAGGGAGACACACAACTGTAAGCTGTAGGTGGGACAGTAAAAGGAAGAGTGGGGGAAATACCCCTAATCACCAGTCATTGTAAAGACCTACTGTTTATGTTCTCGATATTTTTTTTCAATCTAACCTACGTTACCCATCCACAGCCCAATTTGATTTCACATTCTGCTAGGCGAAAGCGAAACGGAATGGATCGTTCGGTTTACAGATGAGGCATTGCTATTTTGCGGATTTGTAGCCCCTTTCTTGCTTCATTCCGTTTCAATGGTCTGCTAAACCTTTAGTGCAAGATACAAATCATGTCGAGATACCCTCGGGACCGGAGTGCTTCCTCGACGAAACGTTGTAATGCTCGTTAACTAGTAGAATTTAGAGATTATTTATAAGAAAAAGAGTTCCGCCTGGGGGCGCAGGTGGCTCGAGTCAATGAAGAAGAAGCATCCGCCTCGAATCTGGCAGGGGAGGCAGCAGATGTTATCGAGGCCAATCCCCCCTCCATCCTTCCGCCTCCATCCAGGAGCTCTTGTTTCAGTTTTAATTACAAGACTGCCATGAGATGAGGAGAATACCGAGATCGAGAAGCCAATGGATCTCAATAGAGAAAGTCCTTCGATATTAATTGTAATTTCAGTTGTTGCAATACATCAATTCATAAAATAAGTAACAGTTATTTCAGAGGTGTTGTCTCTGGAAACCGCTCCCATAACAAGTCTCTCTGATAATTACTAAAATAGAAATACTCACGGGACTTGTGCGTGCGCAGGAAATCAGGGACGATGCTCTTTCGGGCAACGAGGCTCTTGGGCACCGGCGGAGAACCCTTGATTCCTCGCTTCCGTTCACTCGATTTGCCTTCCTTCGGCGGAAGGTCGATCGACAGCGGAGGATCGACCTGCAATTACTATATTTTATCTCATGTCATCATACCATTCAATATTCCCATTTTCCTGAAAATGAGCTCACTGCAGGATCAGCAACAGGAATGTCTCCTTCCTTCTTCTCGCCTCCTTCGAAATGCGCAGAGCAGATTCGTAGCTGAAATAGTTGATCGATTATTCAGTCTCGTAGATCGCCCTATAAATTTTCTTAAAAATTGATCCCGATTGTTTCTGGAAGTGAGGAGCTTCCTAAATGTTGCACATTTTCGTTAACAGTAAGCTCAGCGCTTGCGAAGCATAGCTGAATGGGTGGGACGTGGCAACCTGGGACACAACGGTTTCTTCGGTTCTGCCGATGGCCAAAAGCCACCGCTTCCTGAGTACGTGGGGCCTCTTGGGGATTCGGTAGAAGTGGCGATTGTCCTCGACTCCGCGGTAACGAGAACGGAATTTGCAGTTAGGAAAGCCGCAGGTGGTAGGCATTCCTCAGTCCGAGGAAGAGAGTTCTGATTCCGCCGTTCCTTTCCTGCTCCACTTTCTGTGCTGAATGAAGCGGGTGAGAGCAGAGCAGTGCAATGTGGAAGCAGAAGCGGTGGCAACATAAATGGGTCTCAGCGTGGCGAAGCATCATGCACATGAAGCAGATAGCGAACATTCAATGAACTTCACCTTTCATTTTGATGCAGGACGTGGTGTCTAGGGCAATTGGCTTCAGCGTAAAGCAAAATTAAAATTGGCTTCTTTTTAAATTTTAGGCAGAATTTAGATGATAAACCAGCATAATGAATTCATCATCTGCATTGGCGACTCTCGAAAGGTTGTACATTCTCGACGCGACAGGCAATGTATTTTAGAGAAGTGGATGGTAGACTAGACGAATAATGGAAGTACTGCTGCGAAGCGAAGAGGACACAAAAGGAAATGTGGTGGTGCTCCCCAAGATGGATCCTACCGAGAATGGCGAATGAGAGGAGCTGCCGCCAGCCTACTTACCCAATCTCTTATTGCATTCACCCCCGCGGCCACACCATCGACGGCACATTTCAAAGGAAGATGAGTCGAGGGCGTTGGGCTACAACAGAAGAGACACCGATTCTCCCCCCCGAACGCCGATCCCAATCCCCCGGATTCCCGCCGCTTATTCCACTCAGGTATCGCCGAATCTCTGATAGCTCCTTTTCATTAGCACCAGTCGCGCCTTCCTCAGATGAAATGGAATGGTGGAGTGGGCCGAATGGGACTCCTTACGTAGGGCTAAGCCGTGTGCTAAGGCCTCGTCTAGCTCTCGACGATGCGCTTCCACGAAAGTGACACAGGTGGAATGGTTTGGGTGACAACAAGCTGGATGGAGGGGGGGGTCCTGGTGGGCGCTCCTCGACCCCTTCCTCCCGGTACCCAAATGCCCCATGGCGGAGCCCTCTTCAAACCCAATTTGTTGTGTGTGGAGACGCGCCTCTCCGGGTGCTCTAAAGCGATCTTGACTCTTGGAGCACTAACTGGTAATGTAATCAGAGCCCCCGGAGGCACGGGGCCCTCTGCGACAGGAAGGAGTCCGCCCGTGTCAGCACTGGGGGCTATTACCAGTCGAGAGAAGGGGGCTCTTCCTTCGCCCCCATGGCGCACCCACTTAGAGGCCGACCCTCCAGGAAGCTCCCCCGGACCCAGACTACGGTAGTCTCCACCCCCACATCCAACAATCCCTTGTCAGGGGCAGACAAGTGCGCTAGACTCAAGACGCTGAAGATGTACAAGAACTTCGTACATTCCTAAGTTCCAAGAAGGCTTGAAACATCGCTGTAAGCTGCGTAACCCCTCTCAGTTACTCCCTGTGTGCGCAGTTCATGAGAGACGTGGAGAGAGTGTAATCCGTCTGCAGCGCTCTAGACGGTGAGAAACTGGCATTGAAATCACGTTGCTCGTCGTTCGCGAAAGACAGAATAATAGAGATTCACGCCATGAAGATTCTAGTTCAGTGTAAATGGAGACAAAAGGCCCTGCGTAACGTCCCAAGCCGAAAAGAGCCACGAATATCGCACGCGAATAGGGCCACTGTCCCCCAGGACCATCCTATCTCTTCCAGAATCAAATAATTGCGGGGGACCACGGACTGCAATTGGTTTGCGATGTCGCCACCAGATTTGGTTCCTATTTACAGATAGCGCAACGTAGATGCAACATAGTGCGGAATGAAAAAACGACGTATCTTCAGAATCATTATGGTACAAAAGATTCAATGCGATATGATAAGAGAAAGACCTGAATGAGATGAAGGAAATTGTCTGCCAAGACAAAGCTCCTAATAGGGGAGGCGTTCGTGAGGGGGGGGGGGCAGCTTATTCGCCAGGAGTAAAGGTACTCGGCTGAAGGGGGAGCCATTATCCAGCCCACTATCCAACATGTTCCCTCCCCCTCGGCACAACACTCATTTGCATAGCAAGTAGGCACTAATCGGCAGAGCAGTGACAAGACGAAGAAAGGCGGAAGGGCGGAGGGGGGACCAGATTGCGGGGCCATCGTGGAGGAGGAAGGCGGAGGAGTCAACACCCACACCAATTAGCCCCCCCCCCCCTCCCTGACCCGTGTAATACGAGGCGGACGTCGCCGTGGATGGGGACTCCTATTAAGGGCCAACCCCCTGCCCCCCTCCCGCTCCACTATCAATGGTGGGCGGAGTGGGAGTCGGGGCAGCGATTGGATTACTTAGCGCGGCCATTGAGGATGCGCCCGGGGCCTATTCGGATGCTCGCCCGGAAAGGAGCCCTCGGGGACAGATTGACGAGACTCCCGCATTGTGACGTGAGGACACTGCCACAGGGAAGAGAAGAGGAGCACTCCTTATCAGCCAATCATCCCATTCCTCCCCTATTACGACCATCCAAATGAGCTCAGAGGTCGCGGGGAGGCAAAGTTTGGGCCGAGGAGCGAATCGGAGGCGATACGGGAGAGCCTATTGAAACTCGACTGCCCGAGGGAGTGGTTTCATGGCGGCGGGAGGGTAATGGCAGTAGATGGGCCGAGGGCGCGAAGATGCCTCTGGAAGAATGTGAATGGCAGATGAATGGCTCGATTAGACCAGAGGAAGGAGAGGAGGGGGAGGAGAACGTCGACGGGGGGCAACTCGGAGTGTCCACCAGGGGAGGGGCATATCCCCTGGAGGGGCTACCGTCTACCCTTCTCCTCTCGAGATCCTCGCCTGAGATGCCAGTGCCGCCCCTGCCATTTCTACTTCACGCCCCGGCGGCTCTCTCTTGTCCATTAATTAATCAGCTCAACTGGGGACGGCGAGAAGCGCCCAAGGCGATCCCAGGGGCGAAATTTCATTAAAAGAGTAAGATGGCAAGGGAGCGGCGGAGTAAGTCGAGGAGGAGTGGGAGATTGGTTTGACAAGTGAGAGACGAATTGTCGGAGGCATCCAAGTGGCCTCGGATGAATGCACCCGCCAACACAGGAGCCACCGTCAGAAGACGAAAGAAGTCCCCGGATCCTGTCCGAGGGGAAGAAGCTGATAGCTGATCTACTCCCTTCTCTTCTTATGCAACACTACGTCACTTGGGAGGACTACGCTGCAGAGATCTGCTCAATCCTCTTCTTAGCAGCAGCTTTGACCGAACAAGGAACGGAGGAGGAAGAGGCGATGTAAAGTCCTGTACGAGAGGCGAGAGAAGACTGGTTTCATTAAACAGTTAGCAGTGGTGGCGGAGGGAAAGCGGAGGTGGCGAGGACTAATTGAAGCAATTGCAGGCAGAGTGACCACCACGAACGATGAGCCGTGTTTTGCCTGCGGAAGGCGTCCAGACGAAGGCGGATGGAGTACGGTAATGGACGAGGACAGGAGGAGGTGCAGAGGAATGATGGATGAGGGGAGGAAGCAGTGGAGAGGGAGCTGATTGGCTCTCTGGAGAGATAGGCGCTGCGAGGACTCAGTTTCGGTGTGTGGAAGAAGAGACACCGGAGTGACATCCGATCATAAGAGGTTCAAGTGTAAAGGTAGGCGGAGGAGGCCTCTCCCCAGGCCACATTCCCGCTGGAAGATGTACCACAACACGCCGAGCCGATCTCTGTACAGAGACAGTGAAGGGGGCGCCTCGGCCACCTTTGCGCGGCCTCGTCCAATTCTGAGGCGTGCGAAAGGGGCCAAAGCAAGTTGAATCAAAAGGCGCGTTTACAGCCGTCTTGCGTTAGAATCGTCTTTGTTCATCGTCTCGCTGTCTGCCCTTTTCGGGTGCCGCCCCTGCTGTGTTGCAGAGGGGGTGGAACGGCTATTTGTCGTCCCTAGTGGTGAGTAGGCCAGTGACGTGGCCCCGTGATAGTAACTTGTGATGGAGGGAAGGGAGGATCGGCCGCTGCCCCTCCGAACTTTCCCTCTCTACCACTCACTCCAAACTCTCGCTGGCTCATCTCACGTTTCGGGGATTGCGAGGCTCTGCTGCATACCTGTTACCACGGCCGCGCCGCCGCCAACTGTCATGTAATCCGAGAACGCATTGGAAGGATCATTCCCACTCCGAGAGACCCCAAACCCGAAGTCGAGAAGCTCGTGCGTAATAATCTGAAGAGATCACCTGGGACGAAGGAGGAGGACGAGGCGTTGACGGCCTCCAGAGCGACGGGACTCTGTTCCTGAAGAGAGAGACTCTATCGAGGGGTACAAGGGGCAATCTTATCACTCCACGCTGATCAGGCGTAGGGTGACTACGCCGAAATAAAAGGATCCACGGAGCGCGCGAAAGAAACACATGGAAAGTGCTCGGTCGGCATGTCAGAAACGATAAGGATCCCATTTGAAAGGAGACGAAGCCGAGTCGTGGGATAAACGACATCCGGTGATAGGAACGATGGGCTGATCATCGGGGCAGGGCAGAATATGAGCGAAGGCGAGGATGGCGATACAATCTGGAATGAAAGCCGGGAAGCGGCAGAAATGGCCCGTGCCCAAACCGGCTGTAGATCGAGAGACGGACTCCAGTACTGCTGCTTTGCTCCCCCTCCCCCAAAGCAGTAGAGGAGGAACGAAAGCGAAAAGGCTCCTCTCTGTGAGGCAATGAATGATCTCGCTATGAAGGTCGATGGCCCTAAGAAGGGAGGCCAGAGAGTGGAAGGGGAGGAGAGACACAGGCTGAGATGCATTCGTCCCACTGGATAACCAACCACATACAGCAAATCAATGGGCACCGTCCAGGGGCGAAAACGGCTGGGAGTGGAGGGAAAAGTGCGCGGAGGAAGGAAAAGGCACCTGAATCGGTAGGGTACCCGGGAGGGACTGTGGAAGGGGCGAGGGAGCGGAGAGGAGGGAGAGGGACAGAGAAGGACGGGGGCTACTCTTGTTCCCCTCCACGATGCCGCCACTGCGACCGTCGACGAAAGTGAAAGGATACAGTAAGGAGGCGCGAAGGGGAAGGACGACGCAATCGCCAGCCAGATCCCTCGTGAAGGGAAGCCGCCACCTTCCACTCCTTATTACTCTTTATACTCTGCGCGTTATTGTACAATATTCATACTGGTACAGTGGGGGATGAACTCGCGGGACCGCCTGATATAACTGGGAGACAACGGGAGATCACTGGGGGAATAGGTATCATGGCCAATGCCCCGAATGTTGACATAGTGCGATTCCTAATGGGCAGAAAGTGAAAGTGGAAGAGGGGGGATAGAACTTGCTAGAAGAGCGGCGTGAATGGGGCGAGAGGGCGGCTGCTCTCACTTCTTCTTGTTGCACTTTCTACAGAAGGGTGGTTACGCAAGGGGAGGGGGTCAGACCGGGACTCGATGATGAGGCTGCTGAACTTGTCGACGAAGGACTCGAGGCCCTCGCCAGTCATCGCCGAGCACCGAATGACCTCCACGGGGCGGTGGAGCTTCGCCAGTCGCAGACGCTGTAAACACTCCATCGGGAGGGAGAAAGAAGGGAGGAACCTCGAGAATGAGCTCCGTCGCCAGGGCATTCGGGAGGTCAATCTTATTCAGGAACAGAACGATGGGGATTCCATCAGGGACGTTGCCACTTCTGAATCCACAGTGAATTATTGAGGACTTCCAGGGAGCTTGCCCAAAGAGGTCCTGCAGTTCGCACTCCATCTCGTCGAGTCTCCATTCGTTCGTGGCGTCCACGACGAGGATCAGCCCATCAGTCCGCTTCACATACACCTGTTACAAGATGTTCTTATTTATGTTAAAATTAAATTGTAAAGTTCAGATGGGAAGCAATTGGAATCCATTTAGCATTGCGATAGACTCACCATCCACAGCTTCCTCGTCATCTCCTGGCCTCCGACGTCCCAATAGGTACACACATGCTTCTTCCCGTTCGGCTTCACCCCGTAGAACTGAAAGTGCACTTTCGTCTGACATTTGCTCGTAATATGATACTCCTATCTGTCCTTTCTGTACGACATGAAATATTCACCGCTTTTTTAGACAGAAGTGGCCTATTGGCTAGCTACTCAAAATCCTGGAAGCTGCTTGTTCACCTTCTCTACATTGAATCCGACAGTGGGACCATCGCTGACTCCAGGTGGTTCGTTGTCCCTCAGGACCTCGAGAATTGATGATTTTCCAGCCCCATCTAATCCGAGCATTGCAATCTGAATGGAAAGCATTGAACGCGTGAAATAATTGTTTGTCTACCTGATACTGAGAAGGGCCGCTGACCATCTGGCCCATTTCTGTAATGAACGTTAACAATTGTTGCTGCTCGGCAATTAATCAAGGCGCGTGGAACGAGAAAAATTTCGGAGAAATGCACGTTCAGATTAATACAGATTGACGAATTCTAAGCAGAGAGTTAGAAAATGCAGAGAAGCAATGGGATGAGGAAGGACGGGAAGAACTGGTGGGAACGGTGGCCGGGAGAAACTGAAGAAGGACGACTGCTTCCGAGGAAAGAGCTTTCCGCCGCTGCCCGCAATTCTTCAGGAGACGCACCAGAAACAACAAGGGACTGACTGCACGCTGGAAAAGAGCGTAATTTCATTGGTACTACGAATTGTCTCGTCCTAATTGCCTGAGCAGAGTAGGTACCGTTAGGGGAGTCAGTGGGAACAGAGTTGTTCGAGAAAGGATGTGCCCCAATCGACGGAGAGGATCACTCGCGGACGATCCCCATTCCAAATTAGACTTAGAGAGTCGTGGAAGGGCGGAAATGGCTATGAGCTTTCGTTGCGGAGAAGTAGTACTTGCAGGGCCTGTGAGAGACACCACTCGGCCCCGCCGCCCGGGCGGCCGGGGGGGGGGCGGGGCGGGGGCGGGGGCGGGGGGGGGGGGGGGGGGGGGGGGGGGGGGGGGGGGGGGGCGCGGGG
>JACMIG010000009.1:48283-82341 GCA_014805385.1 Levipalatum texanum
TCAATATTAGCCTCTGCGCGTTGGGGAAGGGGGGTAATGCGGATTCTGGTTGTGTGTGGGTTCGTTTTTGTTTCCGGGGCGGGGGGCGACACCCCGCTCACCCCCCCCCCCCCGCCTCAACCGAGGACTCTCATGAGAAGATAACGACTTTTGGGAGTAGAACCAGCGCCTGAGGGGTAATGTACGCACAGGCGCTGTGGATTCCCAGATGGTCTATCGCCACGAAGAATAAGTCTCATGCAGAATGAGCTGGGACGTCGAAGGAAAATTGATGAACAAGAGGACAAAGACATTTCCCAGACTCTTCCACCGGAAGCTCCAGTATCACATTGAGATCGGTCATAGGATAAGAGATAATCAAGCCACACTGATGGAGGGTCGCTTTCATTTGTAGAGCTGCGTTGATGAGTATTCATTCAGAGACGAAGCGTGCGTGCGTTTGTAAAATGAACACTCCGAATGACTAAGTGCCCCCTGCGGCGGGGGGGGGGCGTTCTCTCCCTTGTCATCTGATTCACATCTGAGTCAGTGGCCGATGGCGCATTGGTGTTTATGAATACTCGCGTGTCTTGGGGGACTTAACATGGGTATCCGCTCTCTTCCCCTCGTGATCAGTGGGGGCCTCGGGCCTCGTGAGTGACTCGACCCGCTGCGATCGCCCAGCTGCAGATGAGATATGGGCCTCCGAGTCAGCGGCACTGCCTATGAGAAATGGCTGTCAGGCCGGAGGGAGGGGGAAACAGTCCCCAGGGGGGCGCCAGCCCTTTCACGCGCCCTTCCTCCGCCACATCAGAGATACTCCACACGGAGTCCGAGATCCGACCGGAGGAAGGCTGGGAAACAACCACGCTGCCCCCCAACTACAGCCATCGCCAGAAGACTCCACTGCCGCCCTCGCCCTACTATGGTATGCCTCACCTCCCTCCCCACCTCTATCACTATGGTTTTATTTAGATATCTTCGAGATAGGGATGGTTTCCTAGGAACATTAAAAATAGGAGAGAGCAAAGCAAAGAGAACGAAAACAAATGAATCATTGTGGTAAGCGCAAGGCGGGGCGCCAAAACATCGTACTGCTAATGAGTATCCTTCTCATTTTCGTCGTAACTCGAGATTAATTTCACGCATGCGCGGTTCTGTGGGGGAGAGTGGGGAGAGGAAGAGAAGAGATATCTCGATTACGTCCGAGCCCCCACTTTCTCAGCTCCTCTAACGGAAATGTCTATTTCGATATTGAGGGAGGCTAGTATTCTGGCTCATTGGTAAGGTCATTGCTCGTAGGCATGTCTTCTTCAATGTCCATTGTCGAATAGTGACGGATCAAGTGAGTTCGAGCACTGCTTGCTGTAGTGGAAATACGGTAGTAGCATAGGTATGACTGAATCCACTCCTTTCTTCCTTCTTCATTTCCCGTGATGCGCGAGACTTCGGGAGCACTTAGCGTAATATTGGTAGTGTGTGACGGGGCCCGTGGGGCTTGGGAGGCGAAACCGCTCATTGCCGTATATTTGCATGCTACACAGAGCTGTGGTCCGGGGGGGGGCTGCCATCCCAATAAGGGGGGTGGACTGCGGTCTCCACAATCGATGTCTCGTGAACTGAGGGGGTGGGGGCGGCCTGGGGGAGAGGGCGGCAGATTGGAGGGGAAGAGAGTCAGAGAGCGTGCGCCCAGTGTTCACCCCCCGCGCACTCCACTGTCCACTCTCGCCCGACGGGCCTCCCACCCCGCTCCCTCTTCCCCCCTCCCATCTCGCCGCCCTCCCTTGTTTCCCTTGCGGAGTCCTCAAACTGAAATTGAACTAACAGCCTTTGAAAAGTGCTCATTTCCTGTGTGGGGTCTCTCCTCCTCCCGTTGAAGTCCCTGAATCCGCCCCTCAGACTCTTCTTTCTCCATCGATCTTGCCTCGCCACCTCGTCATTCTTCCTCGTGAACACCTCATCTCCTTGGGTGGATGTCCCTCTCGGCCCGCGGCCTCCGCTCAGCCCCCTCTCAATTTGCCCCTGGAGACAATCCTTAGCCGTCGGCGTCAGTCTTCTTTCTCGGGAGGGAAGGTAGAAGGGGGACCGCCTCCATTTCTGCCACTCTCCGTTTGTCTTCGTCCCTTTTTTTGCTGCTGCTCTTTGCATAGGGCATTCACGTGGCCAATTTCATTCCTTACCTTCTTCTTATGTTTGCTGCGTCGTTCCCTTCAGCTGAGGAGCAGTGACAGATTCATATTTTTCTCCTGACATCCTTTTCCTGCATCTCGGATGCTTTCCCCCTGCTCATTCTCCAATTCTCGTTCTCCCGTCCCCCGTTCGAAATGTTCCCACTTTGTTCATCAAATCACCGCGTAAGTGCCACCTATTCTTGCAGCATTGTAGCACGACAATTCATAGCATTTTTGTCCCGATACATTTCTTGGGTACTGAACAGTGGGCAACTTTAGCGCCCATAAATAATTCGGCGGTCGTAGAGTTGTCTAAGTTGTGGAGCGGGAGTGATGCAGTGGTTGCAGTGGGAGACGCTCGCTCGAGAGCAGCTGCGTGCCCGGGAGTCGGAGGAGTGGCTGGCGAGGCACGGGGCGAGGGACAGGGACTACGACCGCACTGCCGATGCCAGCATCGCCTCCGAGAATATGAGTCGAGCTGCCACTGCCACGGGTACTCCCCCTCTCCCTCCCCTCTATCTCCTCTGCCAGGGGCTCCCTTCTGCTGCGAGTGCGTGGCGTCGCAGGGCCGATGCTCGGCCGACACCTGTCCCTGCTTCGCTAATCGGCGTATGTGCGAGGAGCACTGCGAAAGTGCAAGGTGGGCACACCCCTCCTTAGAAACCCTCCTCCACCCCCCTCGTGACTGATCCATCTCCAGTGTGGGTCATCGCGTGCCGCCCTTATCAATTATCCCCGACCCTTGGTCCTTTTATTCTGCCGACTGGGAGAAGCAGCATAATTTGCATGCTCAGTCGGAGGAAGACCTCCCTCGCTCTTCGGGAGTAGCCTGTCCCACCTTCCAATTCAGTCCATCTACAGCTATTCACAACCTTCCCGCAGAGGAGTACACCCCTAACGGGAAGGCTTCCGTTTTCTGTAAGGGAGAGACATCGCAAACGTCCTGGCAGGCTGATGCGAAATTGAATTTGGGGAACGCTTGGAGTAGGCAACGTTCGTGTGCTGGGAGGGACTGGGGAGAGTATACAATTGCATGAGAGGACGACTGTTTGGGGGGATGGGGGCACAAGTGGAGGCTGCCGTTGGCACCCTCCAGGACTCCGCCAGAAAATGCATGCACTGCCACAATTACCCGTGGCTGCTTGTGATGGCTGGGGCACTTATTGGAGTGGCGGGAGGGCAGTCGATTACTCGGAGACACCCAATGACCTCTTCCCCGCCCCAGTTCATTTCTCATTAGGGAGGGTGGTAGATGGCCACCTCGCCTCCCCCTTCATCTCCAACGCACTCACGACCATAATCCCCATACGAGTCGTAGACGCCAAAACCTAGTTAAGCTCGTTTTATTGGGCGAGCGCGCGGGGCCTCGAATCTGAGTCTCCGCCGGCGGCAGCCGCCACATTCAATGGCCCCTCGTTCTGATCGCCTGATACCGGATGAGGGAATTACGGGCCAAGAAGCATGCCCTAGACCCTCTCACTTCGATGTTTGCCTTTCTCGGGGAAAAAAGGCTGGCCGGATGCCTTTGATGGATGGCGCAGCGGAGGTTGTGAGGGCCTCGAGGGGGCAGCTTAAATGACTGACAGACGTGCCCTTCTTCTAAAGCCAAAGGCTAAGCCATCCAAAGTCGAGCAGTCACGAAAACTTCGTCAATTGGATGACCCTGCTGCGGGCGTTCTTGCACGGGGCAAACGAGGGGCCGAGGGGGCTCCTTGCATGCATAGAGGCCCCCTCCCCCGAGACCACTCTCCTCCCTCCACTCAAATAGCCGTTCGCGCGGCCTGCGGGGCTTAATTATTAAGCAGGCGACAGTTGGCAAACGACAAGAGGCGAGTAATTACTGCGTCCGTCGCTCCTCGCATGGAGACTCAGCTGCTTCTCCTTTGTTCGCCCCTTAGATTCGTGTTCCTCCGAGGGGGGCGAGTCCTTTGACAGCCAGCAGAGCGAGAAGACACGTTCCCACCCAGGGGCCATTGGCAATGCAACACCACAGGTGAATGAAGTGTACCCGTTTGAGGGAGGTAGACGAGTGCACCGGTACTCTAGCTATAGCCCCTCTCTTGCACTCTCCGAAAGGGGCCTGCGACAATGGCCTTAGTCCATTCGAGGCCTCATGCCTCCACGCTAACGATGCAAGATCATTAGTGGTTATGGAAATGCCCCATTTCCTGAGGTGACTGAAGTACCCCGAGGTGGAAGTGGAAGGAGCTCGAAGCCCCTCCCCCATCGCATATCCAATTCCCTCCTCTCTCCATTCAAGGAGTGAGGGAGCTACGATTAGCCATGGAGAGCGGATTCCAATGAGATCAGCCTGAGAAATCTGCGATCACGGAAGAAAGATCCCCCTTTTTTTTTCTTTGATAATGAGACATTGCCATGTGTACACCTCGATTGGCCTCTGAGGGCGCTTATCAATTGGATGACACGGCAGAAGAACATTCGCGATGCCCTCGTTTGATACCATTATTAAATGGTGTTGATAGTCGAGGGTGAGGGTAAAAAACCATGACGCTTTCCGAGTGCCAAGTGGATATGGCCATTTTCAGATACCGCGGTGACTGCCTCAATCAGGCAATATGCAAGTGCTCGTGCGAGGTCGACCCAGCAAAGCCTGCCAAGAATGCCTGCTCCAAGAGCGAACGATGCGACTGCCTCAAGATGAAGGAGGGTTGCAGCAAACTGTGCGCCTGCAAGCAGATCTGCAAGAACAAGGTTAGCTCTGAGTAAGTTGTTCGTCCTTTCATCCCATGAATTACAGGAGCCAGTGAAAAAGATAGTGAAGATTGCGAAACCGTCTCAAGGCTGTCAGTGTGCCAAGAACAAGAATCAGTGCAACCGGAAAGAATGCCCATGTCGAGGAGTCTACGAGTTCTGTTCCAGCAAGTAAGTCCCTTCTTCACTTCCTCATTCCACTCGCCCAGCTGGGAAGGAATCTTGTTTAGCTTCAGAAATGACCTGTCGATCAAAGTTGTTGTTATCGATAACAGCTGTACCATGTGGCATGGCTGGTTTCTACATGTCAATCATCCACTGGTTCGCACTGCGTGTCTTGCGCCGACGTTTAGCGTCAGGGGTCAAAGTTCTCTTCTACAGCTGCAAGTGCTGCGGGGACTGCACCAACGGACCGAGCAAGTTCCACGTCCCAAAGCACGTCCAGCAATGCTTCCTCGAACACAAACACGAAAGCTCCGGACTCATCGTTACACTTATCGGTTCGGCAACGATCGAAACAAGAAATCATAAAGTCGTTCAGGAGAAGACTACATCTACCGGGCAGAGTTCTACCACGAGAAGAACAAAGAGGCGCACGTAGAGGAGCAGCTCATCTACGCTATCTACGACCTCATCTCGAAGTACAAGGTATGAGACATCATTTGGCAGAGAAGAAACGGTCCCTTTAAGGTTGACTTGTACGAGATCGTCATCTTCGTCTCGAAGTCGCCGTGTTTCCACCAGGACTGCGACCCCAAATGCGAGGTCGTCGACGAGTGCAGGAGCAATAAGGCCTGTGCCAAGATACTTGGCATACTACTTTCCAAGGTTCACATCTTCCCCCTACCATAATAACCTTTGTTGTCCAGGTACGGAAGGAACTTTCCAAAGTGGACGTGAAGATGACCGTAAAGTTCCTGTACCCCCACCTAAACAGGGGAGATCTCTACACCAAGCAGGGCATCCTCTCCATGCTCCAGGCTGGAATTAAGGTACTGATAAAGAATACTCAGATATGTAGTGTGGTCATTTAGGTGGAGCCCCTGCTGATGAAAGACTGGTCAGCGATCATGGACTGGACGCCCCACGTGGATCACAAGGGAGAGTACCTCCAGCTGTGGAACAACCATAATCTCGACAAGGCAGGGAAACTCAAGGGAGGGGGAAAACTTAGAAGGTTTAGGCAGTCGCACAGTCCCAGTCATTCATTAACGAGTGCCGACGAGCCCTTGGATTGTCCATGAAGTTCTGGGTGGCTGAGATTCACGAAATCGTCAAGAATACCATTCTGCACTACTCCGAGATTCGCGTAAAGTGCGGAGAACTGAACGATGCCCTCAAGCAGGTATAAATAGACCCATATAGCTCTTGTTGACGGGAGATCTGCAGCTCGACCTGACGGCCACTCCTCACAAGATCCGTTCCACTCCCTCCAAGAGGCGCTCATTCATTGACATGCATGAGCTGCGCGACAAGCTCCTCATGCGGAGCACCGACCACCACAAGAAGAATGGGAGTAATATGTCAGTGGCCAGGTATCGTCCCCCTCGCTTCGCTGTCCTTTCTTCTCCTTGCTTTTCTGCCCGAGACCACTGCATGCCCCTCCTAACTAGCTTCTTCCTTTCCTTCTTCCGTTAACGAATCTTTCTACTATCTGCCGGACTCGTTGGTCGCTTTGTTGTTCGTGTCCTGAGGGAGTCTGCCGAGTAGTCCCTTAGCTTAGGAGTCTATCGTGAACGGGGAAGAGGGGACATTTCAGCGACGACGCCCACGCTCAGGCCATGGTCGCATCCTTCTGCGGTCGCTCGTTCGATGATGGGGAAACGAACGAAATCGCCCAGCGGATCCGAAGAGCGACGGCAAACATCAACGTCGAGATCGAGACCCTCCTGGAGTTCCTGACCCACAAAGGCGCCATTGCATAGTTCCTCCATTCCTCGTCTACCTTTCAACACCGCACCGCCCTCTCAACGTCTTCCTTCATCTCGCCCGTGTCTTCGCTCCTTTCTCATCATCCCTTTGATGGAAGAGGACAACCCCCATTCAGAGAGACATTATCTCAGATTATTCACGTGAGCCAAGCGCTTTTTAGACGTTTATTGGCCTCGTCTTATCTTATCGAAGCCCATCGCTCTTTCGCTAAAGTCATGCAGCGAATACAATTCAGTCGTCATCAGATCACTAATCCGCATTATTTCCATAAAAAAACGCCCCATGCGCAAATCGCCTCTAATCCCTCAACCCTAAATTCCATTCCTCACAGTCCGCTTGTTTCGGTGAGCCTCCAGTTATGTATCACGTACTAGTTGATAGTCCAGCTGTAGATAATATTATTCGTGTTTTATCAGATCTCAACTGCCGGATCTTGCTTTAAATAGGCATTGTTTTATCCCGCATTCCCACAGACTAGTCGATCTCTCAGTCCAAGACAACCCCATGAAGTATTCGATCTCATTCTGCAGGCCACTCTCCATGAGTGCCATTCAGCTCATCCACCGTGTTCATCCCTCCGATAAATGCTCTTTCGCCAAACTACTTTATTGCGAACACTACATCAGGTACCATGAACCGTATTGTGGTAACTACGCGGATGGTTGTTATTGGGGAGAATGTGCAGTGGTGGAGTGTACAGTAGGAGGGCGTCTAGCGCTCGTCCTTGAAGCCGTCCTCGGGATGGCCGATCATGCTGAAAAGAGGAAGTGAGGATGAGGAGAGAAGAAGATACACTCACTGGTGCTGCTGGAAAAGCCGCTGGCGGTGGGTGACGCTGTGGATTCCCCTGAGGTCCTCATCGTCGAGGTGGAAGCTGACGACTCCGTTGAGGTTCTCTTCGAGTCTCTGCGGATTCGTGCTCTTGGGGATGACTCCGATCTCGCGGTCATAGAGCCAACGAAGGAGGACCTGAGTAATTTCTTCTCTACTTTCCAACCCTCCGAGTACCTGGGCGGGTGTCTTTCCATGTCTCTCTCCGATCTTGATGATGGCAGGTTCCTCGAGCATGTTGGGACACGAGGCCCACTCCATGGGCTGTCCATTCGGAAGAGTGGGAACATGGCGAGAGGGGGAGCCGAGGGAGGCATAGGAGGTAACGACGATCTTGTTCGCCATGCACCAATCGACGAGCTCGTCCTGGGGCCAGTAGAGATGGCACTCCACCTGTAGACATTGTTCTTCTGTGTACCTCGGGATCTGTATACCTGGGCGACGCTGATGGGGATCTTGGCGATCTTCTTTATCCTCGCCATCTGTTCAATGCTGAAGTTGGATACTCCGATGGTCTTGGTGAGGCCCTTGCGGACGAGATCCTCCATTCCCTGCAGGCAATGTTTTGATCTTGTGATCAACCACTCTTTTACTGTAGATTGTCTCCCGATAAGGGTGCACCTCGTGTTAATAACTCGCAATATCAGCAATAAATCCCTCGTGTGCAGAGATCATAACAGCTTAGGGGGGCGATATGCTATAGATAGAGGATTGCTCACCCTCCAGATATCCTCGACTGTGACCGAAGGGTCGTGGGTGCCGTCGGGGTGGTGGGCAGTTGGCATGTGGGCGAGGCAGAGGTCGACCTGATTCAGCTGGAGCTTCCTCAAGGACTCGCGGAGGGCAGCCTCCTGGCGGGACGGATGGAGGTTGGTCGGCCAGATCTGAAGGCATCGTTGTACTCTTCAAGGATGAGTGACACCGTCACTAAACTGTCTCCATAAACGCCCCTGGGCGTGATTTCCCTTTCTCACGATGAAGCGGACACGTTTTATCGTCTTCTAAAGGGCACTCGTCTACGTCTGCGAGGAACCAGCCCAGCGAGTGATAAACGTCTTTGGGTGTGGGGAAATCTCCCACTGACCATAGACTTTGTAGTGCTTTGTACCGTTGATTAGTAATTGATTACCTTCGTAGTGATGAAGTAGTGTCCTCTCGTGATTGTTTTGCGGGCGAACTCCTTGGCCAGGAACTTGCCGATGACTTCCTCGTTCTCGTAGGCGGCGGCCGTGTCGATGAGGCGATAGCCCATTGTGGTAGCGGCCTCGAGGGTGTTCAACAGCTCCTCCTCGTTCTCGGCCTGCATACACTCATTGTACATCCACTGTCGATGAGGAGGACTACCTGCCAGGTGCCGAGACCAACGCGGAACATCTTGTGGTTGCCCATCAGATGGTAGACTTGAGCGTTTCCCATGTCGGAGGCCGAGGAGTCTGAGGAGAGCAGATGAGGCAGGCGGAATGGGTGTCCTATCGAGACCAGCAGTATTTATGGGTGAATGAGGGGTAGGAGGAGGGGCAGGAAGGGGAGAGGAGGGGAGGAGGGGGGAGAGTCCCCCCCTCCCCTCCCCTCGGACGCCCTCTGATAAGCCATGCGTCCCTTTCATGTGGACAGTAAAGAGGAAAGTTCGAGGCAACGTGCCACCGATGATAAGAACGAATATAATGAATGAGTTTATTCACCCGCCATGTGGCTGGATACTTTGAACCACAACTGAGAGATGCACCCAATCACTGAAAGGGGAGAGTGAACGGCGCTGAAGCTAACCGAGGGGGGCGGATCTGGAATGAGAAAGTGGCACGAACCGTTTGTCTGGTCGGTATTCATTTGTCGTCGACAGGACAAGCAATTCGAGTAGCGACGGGAGAAAGGGAGCAGATCTGCAGATGGAAGAAGTGACCGGAAAGCGTGACAATACTCCACGATTCTAGGTAAGGTAGAACAGGCGAGAGTTCTCCCCACGATTCTCAATTAGATGTCATAGTGCGTTGGGACACAAATAGCAGCGAATGGAGAAGAGAACAACAACTTTATCGAGTGACCTTCATCTTCCGAGATAGATACCATAATGATTTACGACGTCATTTGTACTACTCTGTCTGTTCTCTCGAGTCTCGTGACGTCATTCACTTGCGCTCGTTCTTGAAGGGATCCTCAGGGTGGCCGATCATGCTGCAATAGGCGATATGCTTCAGTTCTTTGTTCTTCGCCCCATGAAAAATGGCTCCATGAAATCATCCGTCCACGTGAATTATTACCGACAGCCTGCTATCTCGTTCGCTTTTTTTGAGAGAACGTATAGAGGGCCGAGGCTTTTCCTTTGTGTCGTGGACAGGGACGGAGCCTTCTCCGCCAATCCCTGATAAGGGGTCCATTCCCCGAAGGGCCCCTCTCATCCACTATCTGATGAACCAATCAGACTCCGATCAGTCGAGACAGTCTGTATAGTCGAAGAGAAAGATGCCACTCACAAGTCCTGGAGGAAGAGTCTGTTCTCGTTCTCGAGTTTGATCTCGTCGGAGAAGTGCTTGAGCTCGTCGGCGGTAAGGTGGAAGTCGAAAACGTCGATGTTCTCCTTGAGACGGGCCTCGTTGACGGATTTGGGGATGACGGCGATTCCACGGTCGATGCAGTAACGAATGAGGGCCTGTAGACGTAAAAATAAAAGACCGTGAACTTTGAAGAGGAGCGAACCTGTGCAGGAGACTTGTTGTACTTCTTGGCCAATTCGAGTACATAAGGGTGCTGAAGAGCATCGGGAGCAGGGGCCCAGTTGAGCTTCTGTCCACCGGGCAGAGCGAAGTTCACGCGTCCCGGGGATCCGAGGGATCCGTAGGAGGTGAGGGAGATGTTGTGCTTCTTGCAGACCTCCTGCAGGTGTCGCTGCTGGAGGTAGATGTGCAGCTCGTTCTGAAATATTTCTTTAAAATACTTTATGCTGCCATTTCAAAGCTGGGGCAATTTAACCTAATCTCTTTTAATAGGCATTCTATCATCTGCACCTGAACGTTGTGGATGGGGACCTTGGCGATCTTCATGACCCTCTCGATCTGCTCCTCATTCCAGTTGGAAACTCCAATGGCACGGGCGAGGCCGAGATTGTACACCTCCTCCAGACCCTACAAAACAGCCAGTTGAATCGACTAATCCAAAAACACTAACCCTCCACACATCTTCAACGGTGACGTCGTGCTCGTGCTCGAACTTATCCTGCAACTCATCATTGATGACCAGGAGGACAGCTGATAAAAACTGACGTTGGTGGAGATACACATGTGAGCGAGGAGCAAGTCGACCTTCTCCAGTCCCAGACGGGCCAAGCAGTCCTTCGCTCCCTGCACCGTCTTCTTGGGGTTCAGGTTGTCCGTCCACAGCTGCAAGAAACATATTGAACCAGATTCCGTGATATGAGACTAATCAACAGTTGCTCAGCTCCATACCTTGGTGGTGATGAAGACGTCCTCCCTCTTGATCGCTCCCTTCTTGATGAGATCGGCGAGGACTTCTCCGATGACGTTCTCATTTCCGTAGCAGGCGGCGGTATCGATCAGGGGATATCCTCCCTTGGTCAGAGCGAACTCAACGGCCTGACGGACAGCGTCATCCGTCGACTGAAACTTGTGATCATGTATGCCCATTTCATGTACTGATCACATAACAGTTCACAACGGCCCTCAGTGATCAAACTGCAAACCTGCCACGTTCCCAGTCCAAGGATGGGCATCTCGACTCCATTGGAGAGCTTGATCGACGGAATAGGAGACATCGTTGCAGGATCTGAAGGTGCTTTCTTCACCCAACTGCATTCGTTTTATACATTTTCCAAAATCAGCACGTCACAGACTAGTGTATCGGAAATGTCATCTCGCGTACACGCTCATCGTTATAAGCAGTCGTGTAGAATCGAATAGTGATAAGGAAATGCACGACGAGCAGTCGTGGCAGAGGAAGAGGCTGCTTTTAAATCGGAGCGAGGAAGTGAGGGAAGCCGATAAAGGAGGATGATGGAGAGGCAAGTGCAAATAGAGGGGACGACCGTCGGTGATGGTTCTCTCCGCAATGCTCTTCCATTTTATCAGAGATCGTGATCGACATGGAATCTGATCAAGTACGTTTCTCTATGTAGTTTGATGTACTATTTATGAATCTTTTATGAAAATCTTGTGTGGAGACTCCTACGAATGAGGTCGAACTCCCCGACATCTCCGTCCTTCGTCCTCTTCTAAGAAGAATCCATCGTGATCAGAAGCTTGACCCGCAAGGAAGGAGCCAAGTGCATTGAATGTCACCCTCCAACTGGGCTTGATCAATCTTTGGACTACCGAGTAAAGTTTTTTGGCATTTACCAGAGTGAAGTACCAGTGGAGTAAAGTTCCGGTTTCCGTTCAAGTTCTTCGCAACCAATAATTCACAGATTTTGAATCAGAAGATTTCAACTGGTCGTTCTCATAAAATCCATTTATTATTAAATCACGCAGATGAAGGCAGATATCGTTCGAATACAGTGTGCATGTTTCAATTAAATGTCAACATTTTTGAGAAATGGGCCCATTTCTCAAAAGGAATCGAAAGCTAGGATCCCTTTTATTTGAGAGTTCTTTTCTCTCCGTCATTTCTCACCTAAAATCAATGAGGAAAGAGGTTAGGAACTGCAGAACCAGGACAATAGTTCCGATGCGGATTCAACCGCTCCATATAGTACGATGTACATCGTAGCATATTGCTCGCCTCATTCTTCCTGAAAAGGACAACAAGACCAGGACATTCATGTTGTCGAGTCTTTTGGTAGGTTGCTTACTGTCAAGAGTATCGTAAATTTGTTCGCGTATGAGTGATCAATTTATTTTGCGGTCAATATGAGAGTTGATACGAAAGAGCATCTGAATGATATGTACATGAAAGTGAGAAGATAACCCCTGATACGTAATCAATATAAGAGAGAAGAACTACTAAAATGAATCCACTTGTACATGGAATGAAAGTTATTATAGATTACTCAATCTTGCTCACTACCGTCTAGGCTTTCCGAACGTTATGTTTGAATAGAATGACTAGCAATTCGACACTGTTGAAAATGGATTGGCGTGATTGGAACGAGTAGTTTCGTATTCCGTTATTTGGTCTTCGGACGCTTGTTTCCAGGTGACTTCTGTGGGGACTTTGAAGGCGACTTCTTCACTCCTCCAGTCTTCGAAAGGGGCACGCTCTTGGCCTTTCGGGAGGAAGAACTTCGCTGCTGGGGAGACCTGCATGATTGAGATGATTCAGCTATTTAGTTTATCGTACTCCACTTTTGCCCTGCCTCACGATTGATTAACAACCCTATAAAACCTACGTAGGAACAGAGTTGCTGATGGAAGGGAGAGCGGGAGAGTTCGATCGGGGAAGAACGAATGGCCCTGTAGCAGTAGCGTCGATGAACAGCGTTCGTTTCTGAAAATGGTACAGTTATTACCGACAGCGATGAGCATGAAAGATATGGTAGTTTGCATCTGTTGTTTTAATGTCATTATCAATATCAAATTGTATTTACCCTTAGACAATGTAACCAGTGCCTAGGCTACCAGTGACTCCTCTGGAATGCATAATTCGAAAAGATGACCCTCCCCTAGGCGGCGCGCATGGTATCCATTAGTCATTATGTTAACATTATGAAACCATTCTTAATCATTTCCTTCCCAGCAATCATTGTCTTTTAAGTCATTTCTTTCATTGATTTCTATAACACTCCTCCGACTCCTCGTGATCATAGAATCTCCAAGGCTACAGTACCCACTCATTAAAATGAAGGACAGACAAATGGGCTTCTTTCGCGCACTGCCCTTGTCCCTTTCAATTAGAGCCGCCCATGTCGAACGCATCTCTTTTTTGCTATCTACCTCGGGAATCTCCGTTCGCGGCCCCCAAATAAGCCGAGTGAGTGACGGGAATTCTAATGAGCCCTCACTGCAAGGTTGTTCTCGTTGTCGGAGGCGTCGGTGTGGCTGGAGGTGCTCGTTCGGATACGGGGTTTGCGAGGAGGCGGCGGAGGGACAGGATACTCAGCAGTCGAGAGGCCCCCGCTACCTGACGTCACTCACTAAGACAGGTGATGAAATGGACACAAACCATCAGGGCGAGGGAGGATGAATTCGTCCATGGGACTCCCTCTGTCATCGGGGAGGTCGAAAGGCCTCGGGGACATCTCGTGGCTGCTCGATCGGGACGTCGACGACGATGAGCTCATCGTGACTGAAAGTGGACCCAATCACTCCCCACACTCAATCTCGTCCTAACACGTCGGGGGGTGTCGAAACGCAGTTAGAGCAGCATATTGAGATTGATAGCGATCTTTCGCAAGAGGATGCAGTAAGCGAGGGAAAACATCCTCTTCCGAAGGTCGCTCACGAAGTTCTCTAGTAGCTTTACAGTTCTGCCAAACTCGGTAGTAGCGGGGCGGGGAGGGAGGGAGGGGAAGGGTGCGAGTGGAAGGGGAGGGGGCAGACTCCGTGGCTCGGTCGCCGTCGCACCCTTTACTCATAGACGCGAGCCTCGTTATCACTATACTGCGAGTGAGGGGATATTTAAATGGACGCGACGCCACATCGGGAAGGAGACTGCGAATGGGAGGGTAGAGAGTAGGGGAAAAGGAGAGAGACAGACATAGCGAGGGAGGTGATAAGAGGGGATGAAGCCGCTTGCAATAGGGACTGTATCGAAAGCGAGGGAAAAGACGCGCCAATCTCGAAGGGACGCGCTCGTGCCACGGAGCTGTTTTCGAAGGGGGGAGGGACGATCGGAGATATGAGTGCAAGTCATGCAGTCGCTGCCTTGTCCAGGGTGACGTGCTGGTTGGGAAAAGGAGTGGTGTTCAGGGTAGGAAAGAAATCAAAGTGTCCATCAGTTGACCGGATGTAGTTACCCTAGAAGTCAATAGCCATTGGCAGCAGCAGATAGCAGGCAGACCTCCTTAGACATAATCCCCAGTAGTCAAATGGCAGAAGAGTCTTCCTTTGCGGCAAGGGAGCAGAGAGCGCGACAAGACGCCATCTCTCATTGGCACCTTCCTACAGAAGAGAATTGGCGCGCGAGTCGGTGAACAAAAAGGGGACACTCTGTCTCTCAGACCGCGGTTATTGCAGAGGATGGAGGAAGGAAACTGAATCGAATGGACAAAGACGGGATATGTACAGAGGTTGGTAGGGGAGTGAGTGAAGTACAGGGGGCGTTGGTCACGGTAGTGAATGGCCAACCACAGGGGGCGGGAGGGGAGGCCATTAGCAGGCCATCCATCTGTCACGAACGGAACGAGCCGCAAGTGGCCACTGAGACCGTCGGCGTCCCTTGAAGAGAGCAGATGAGTGTTCAAACGACCCGAGAGACCCCGAGCGAGGTCAAGAAAATAAAGCGGTCGAGCGGGGGTGAAAAGCGAGCCGGCCTCGAAAGCGATAGCAAAAAAACTGCCGCTTGCTTTATGGGCGGGTCACCGCGAGAGAACTTCGCGTCACGGATTAGGCACGGTGCATATGGACTGGGAGTGATTTGCGTCGGAGAGGAATGGGAGGGTGAAATAGGGGGAAGGAGGAGGCTGTCGCCGCCCCTCGGGGGAAGCAGATGAGATGGCGAGATGCGATGGCCTGAATGCTAGTTGGGGGGAAGCGAAGTGGTGGGCCCTCTCGAGGAAGGTCGAGGGAACCGCGACCTGTGCCTCGAGAGATAACTCACTTGGCGTGATCGGTGACCTCCACGGTCGATGGAGCATGAAATGGAAACGGCTGATCTTATCCACGCGGAACCACCCGGGCAGTTTATTGAATGACCAGCGAAGTGAACTATTCCGATTTCATTTTCACTGTTACAGCTCGCAGGAGAAGATTGCAAATCAGACAAAATCTAAAGATGTTAGTTGGTACAAGGTTGAACGGATTGGTGCGGTTGAACCGAACTTAACTACTGCAAAAATTTTTGCGCCTCTGAATCGTATCTTTGACCGAGATCTTGGATCTTATTTCATTCTTGATTACTTTATCACGCTCGGGAACAGGTCAGGGGTTGAGATTGAAATAGAAATCGAGGTCAGCAGCGGCCTCGAGGAAGTCGAGGGAACGGGAAAGACTCTCGAATGGACTCGGAGTTGGGAGCACTGTGCAGATCATTAGCTGCATTTGACCTCATTAATCATCTCCTCTTGTCCCACCTGCGTCTCTTTCTTGACGGCATACTGCGGATATCTGTAGCATGTTCCGAACATCTGTGCCAGTCCCTCTTGCATCTGCAACAAACACGAGTGACTGTTTAACTGTCTGAGCAGTACCATGAGAACCATGTGACTTGTAGGAGTGAATCGTAGAATGAACACTCCTGAAAGTTTGCACTATCGCTCCAAATGTTATGATTCCCACGGAGATCATAAAAGGCCTTATCAACTTTGTGGGTGGCGGGTCAACGATGATCTCCCTCTCACCTCTCGTGCTGAGGATGGTGGGAATACGTTGGAGAGACTCGAAATCCAAGACCTTGTGGCTGGGATACGATATTGTCCGAGAGTGTGGAAGGACGTCGCCCATATTCATGATAATAGTATCGAATAGACAGCCTGCACAAGACATTTGACCATTTTCGCAGAGTGAATGACCCTTCGATCCGCGATCATCAAAGAAATTGGTCATGGTGGACTCGAGATACTGTACACTCTTCGGCAGTTGGAAATGCTTCGCTACAAGATCAAAGACGATCCCAGTGTCCAGTAGTGTCGTGATGTTGAACTGAAAGTTTCTTTATCTGACGAATGGGATGGAAGGTACCTGGGAGAGAGATCCAAAGAATCTATCGATTTCTCCAGGCCACTCCTGGACGAGAAGAGTCTTGATCGTTCCACTCGTTTGCGAGGTCGCCGCGTGAATTCCACCAATGATCATCCTCAGCTCCTTTGTATAAACTGCATTATCTCGCACTGCGCAATTCCTCATGTTCGAGTCCTCCCCTGAATCGAAGATCCGGAACAGTCTGAGCAAAGAGGCACCTGATGGCTTCTCAAGGACAGCTCTCGATACAATCCGTACTGAACCGTCTTCGGCATTCGTCCTTAGCTCTCGAAGCACTTCGTAGTCTTTGATAATTCTGACAGTAGGCATTTCAGTAGCAGTTGAAATAACCTTAACCCTTGCTTGTCGTTTTCAGCGCTAAGAACTCTGTCTATGACTTCGTAACAAATGTTGCCGTTGCAGAGTTTCTCCAGTGATCGAGTAGTAGGCAGTCCATTGGCTTTGGTCTCAGCGAAAGTAGACGCAACATAGAATAGGACGGAGTAAGTGAAAATCATGGAGATGCACAGGAAGAAAACTGCTCTAGCAGAATGTCTATGTCCTATTGAACGTGTCCTTCTATCCAATATCGTCCTTGCGACATCCCTCTATTCAATGGCGCCACAAGCCCACGCCGGGAGGAGGAAGCAATAACTGCCTGGAGATGGAAAGTGTGCTCTCATAATTGACATCTTCCGATTCTGCAGATTACCCTCCACTCCAGTGGGTGAGAGTACCAGATCCACACCCTCTCCACCCTCCGTCACGCTATCACAGGCCACGGAAGGGAACAAGTTATAGACCGCCCGGTATATAATGAGTGCTCTGACTCCGTAGTCGAAAGTTATCTGATCCTGTCGCTTTCACAGTGCCATTGCAGGGGAGAAATGAAGGAGGACGCGGGGCGAATGATCGGCTTCTTCTCCATTGCCTGCAGTGTCGTCACCATCTTCACGGCACTCACTGTCCTCCCTCAGATGGGGAGGAAGATTAGCGAGATCCACTCTCAGTCCAAGGCCAGTTGCTTTTTCCTTCCGCGACCTATCCTCTTCGTTCAGATCATGACGGAGGAGTTCCTTCTCATGGAGCGTTCCGCCCGTGCAGCAGTAGTCGATCTCCGTGGTGGCCGTTCTTCCTCCTCCTCCAGGGTTGCCCGCCAGGCCCAGCCCCAGTGTTGTCAGTATACGAATACCATTTTTCCATATAGTTCATTTAAGCCTGTGAACACGGATCCACCTGCCCTGGTGGTCCCGCTGGAATGCCAGGCAGCCCTGGGCAGGATGGAGCACCGGGAATGCCGGGAATGCCCGGACCTCCCGGAGAAGTCGGAGTGACTCCTCCTGCAGAGGCAAAACCTAAGGAGGGATGCCGCCAGTGCCCTCCCGGCCCTCCTGGACCCATGGGATATCCCGGACCAATGGGACCTCCTGGCAGAATGGTGAGTAGATATTCGAGAGCGAATTCAACTCCTCTTCTAGGGCGAGGAAGGAGAGGGCAGCAAGCCTGGAAACCCTGGAATGCCTGGAATGATGGGAATGCCTGGAGATCACGGAATGCCAGGCATGCCTGGTGCCCCTGGAGAACCTGGAGGAAAGGGCATGGAAGGAGTCAAGGGAACCAAGGGTATTTCACTGCCATTTTATCAAATCTAACTTCCGATTCAGGAATGCCGGGAGAGAAGGGAGCTCCTGGAGAGAAGGGAATGCCTGGTATGCCTGGATACATGGGACCCGATGGACAGCCGGGAATGATGGGATCGATGGGAACCATGGGAGATGTCGGAAATGCCGGAAACCCCGGATTCATGGGAATGCCCGGAGGCGGCGGAGGAGATGTGAGCGGTGCCGTGTTTATTTTTCAATCTGTGATGTGCAGGGTGGACCTGGAGACGACGCCTCGTACTGCCCCTGCCCCAAGAGAGGAGGCAACAACTTCGCTGCGACACCCGCACCTCGGGACGAGCCTGCCCCCACTCCTGCCCCGACGCCCGCTCCTACCCCCGCTCCCACGGAAGCGCCCACGGAAGCACCCACTGAGGCCCCGACTGAGGCTCCCGCTCCCAAGCAGGAGACGTACGAGGCCACGAACAAGCCTGCCCCCAAGCAGGAATCGTACGAGTCGACGAGCAAGCAGCCTGAGCCTGCCCCTGCCCCAGCTCCCGAGGCTGCCCCTCAGGCCGCCCCCGCAGTCACCAACCACTACGCCCCTCCCACCGGAAGACTCCGCGCTGCCGCCAAGTCCGTCCGCGTCTCCCGCTCTCACAGCTGATCCTCATCTCGATAAAGTATTCATCCAACTCTTCGTTTTCCCAAAACAAACTTTATCGAACGAATTGGCTCAACAACTAACTGGATGATGTCATTATTAGATCGTTATTACGATGCTATTACAAAGTGTCCATGGTGGACGAGGGGAGCACGTGGTCTCGGAACTGGAGTTCCTTCTGCGAGAACCAACGGCCATTATCACAGATAACGCTGAATGTGTTCGTCGCCCGACTACGGGAAGCGACGAAAGGAACTACTGCACGATACAATATCGAATCAATTTAGCCTATAAATTCCGGACGATATGCGTCTTGCAATTTTTCTGAATACTGGTAGAGCATCTTTGGCACTGCTTGTTATCTGCTACGGCGTCTTTGAGTAGGTAGGAATGTGATGACGGACAGAGACATTGTTGTGAAAGGCGAGTGGTGGTCGTCATAGGGCAGGGGGCTCAGGCGTGTTTGCTGGCGTACTCGGCGACGCGCTGCTTGTGCACTCCCAGCATGACGAGGGGCACGAACAACTTCTTGAACAGCCACGGCGAGACCAGAGCACCGAAGGCGATCTGGAATTGACCTTTCTTCCAGGAATCACAGACAGCCTCACAACACGCGGGAACGTGGGAACGTGTATTATTAAAACACTCAGACAATACACAGAATTCATTGCACTACCAGGAAAGACTGAAGGGGGACTGGGGGGGGGGATTGTTTTGGTGCCCGGGACTTGGCCTTTGCGAGAGGGCGACCTCTGCGTGCGGTACAATGAGTGCTGGCCCGTGCCTAATGGAGGTGATCCCTTTGGGGCACGCTACAAAAGAGCATGGATCACCCTCCACCGAGCCGCGTATGAGTGTGCTCAGTTGCTCACTGCGCTGTTTGTAGTCCTAAAGGCAAGGTCAGGACGACCTCCCCGTCCCAGCTCAATTATGCGACATCTCGAGTGAATGTGTGGAGGTGTTCCCCCCATCCCTCCCATTGACCTAACTCGGCTACCAACGAGGAAGATCTCGACAGATAAGGAGGAGGTATCGTCAAGGACAGAGGAAAGGAAGAAGGAGAGACAGTGAATGGCCGAGCCTGGTACCGTTTACAGTTTACAATGGAGGAGGTGACAGGGGAGGAGGGATACCTGCATATCGTGCTGCCAGCATCCCGTCCCCAGAGAGCACAGCCCCATCAGGTGGACTGCCTGGCGGGCGAAGTTCTCCGTGGAGATGACGAAGATGTCGTTGGCCTCGCCGGCCTCGTAGGAGGCCACCTTTGTAGCCACGAGCATGGGAACCAGACACTGAAAGGGATGCAAATGGCCCCCGGAAGGACGGGACTCCGGCTGCCAGGCAACGAAACTATGGGCTGTAGTACTAATAACAGAGCCCCCTGGCCGCTCCCGCAGTCGCCGATACTCCCACTAATGCATCCACCACATGGCAGAGAGCCCTTTCGAAAGATAAACGTTCGAGAGGCCACGGAGTGAACTCCGCCGCCTCCCCTCAATCACAAATAATACTCTACAAATTGGCCCCCATTTTAGTAGGAACAACCATTTCGAGGAAGGAAAACGGACCTGGATCTTCACATTGGTGTCTGAGAACTCGTCAGCCAGGGCGTCCGAGTAGAAAGAGATGGCTGCCTTGGAGGCGGGATAGGTGGAGAGGTATGGGAGAGGCCGCCATCCCTGAGAAAGAAAACCATCTCCGAAGGTCACCACAGATCACCACTGCTATGTCGCAAAAAACTGCGAGGTGGCTAATGTCTACTTTTCAGTGTTATGGAGTATAATGTCATTGTATGCTGATCTCGACAGGGTTCATCGTGCAAGTTTGGCTAGATTACCGTCATGGATGCAACGTTCACGATGACTCCTCGATCCTTCTTCACCATTCCAGGAAGCACAAGCTCGAGCATCTGAAATGTCACCGCTCGCTACATTCTCCCACACCTTCCTCCTTCAATCCATGGTCGTATCTTTGCTTTCTCATAAACATCCTGGGTATCCCCTGGATACATAAATAGAAATTTGCGTTAGCTCCCTTGTATCAAATGTGACGCACGTGCCATTTCACACCCCCACCTTAATATTGCTCATGAGATTGACTCGGAGTATCTTAGACGGAAGTCCGGGCGGCAACTCAATCATGTTCCCCACTTGCTGAGGGGCGATTCCGGCGCAATTGACTGAAATGAGTAGTCTCTTCCGTGACGCACTTGTCCCTCTCTCTAAGCCCCTGTTGTGAATCCCCGAGGAAAGGGCGCCCGAAATAAGGTGCTTTTCTCTGATGGAGGATCACTCTCTTACGGAGGATTCCGATGTCGAGAGTTTCGAGGTCCTTGGGAAGCTTCTCCATATCATCCTTCTCGAAGTCGAAGGTGGCCGTCTTCACCTCTGCCCCGTACTGCTGCTCTGTAAATCCGTAGATTGGTTGACCACGTTCCGATGTTTGACTTTTTGGTCGATTCTTGTGATTCGCATAAGGGGAACGGGAGTCCCCCATTAGCACTAGGCTGCCATTTTTCATTATCTGTCCATGTTCTTCTCCTTATTTTGCCATTCTGAAGACGATTCCCACATGAATACCAAAGGGGGCACGCTAATTGCATTTACACGCTTTTCTGGCCAAAACATGGAGCGGTCTCATTGGCGGTCAGTCGTTGGGCCCTTAAGACACGTCTCGTGACGGGTGCCACCCTCACCTAGTTTGTCTTTAATTGCTGCCAGCTTCTTTTCGTTCCGTCCGATTAGATAGAATTTCTTCATTCCACGAGCGCGGGCGAGTTCGAGGCAGTAGGCCCTTCCGATGCCGTCCGTTCCTCCTGTCACCACTGCAACCTCCCATTCCGAGATGCCCCTCCCTCATTTCCCGCCGTCTTGGACCCTGTCAGCTACATACCCAACAAGGAGGGCGAGCGCCCCCCTTTTCTTATTCCCCTGTCTCGCCTCTTCACCTATTCGGTTCTGAGTCGCAGGACACGGAACGAGTTCTCGTCGTGCTTAGAATGCAGTTAGTGCAAATATGGCACAGATCTCTGCTTTTCTGTGGGGTGATGGCCCCATTCGGCGTACCTGCCCAAGTGTCCAGCAGGTGGGAGACGTCGAATGCCTTTTTGAAGTTGTGAACGTAGAGGCTCTTGGCGAGAACCCATGCGAATTTCATGAAACGCGTGGTGACGTAGGCATAGAGCATGTACCGTAAGATATCCCCGATGATTGAGAAGGGGAACATGGCTGCAAAGAAGGGATTGAGCAAGAGCTATCGCATAAGAAGGGGAGGATCAACTAGATGGTGGGAGGGGGGCAAGTGACTGGAAGGGGCCGAAAGAAGTGAACGGGGAGAGAGTGGGGGGTTCTTCTTCATCCCGTGCGCAATCGGGAGTGGATCGGGAGCGATAAATGGATCCCGCTGCAGGGGGGGGCCATCTATGGGTCACGGTCACAGGAAAGGGCGCAGTTCCCGAGTAAGTAGGGCCAGGTGAAGTGAAGTGCACAATCGGCTGGGCCATCGCAACGCCCCTCCCGACCTCCCCCAATCGAGGGAGCAACGAGCAGTCGTCCGCCCCTCAACCAAAAACCGGTAGAGCGCCTTGGACTCCAGAGACTTGTTATGGAATCGGCAGCCGAGGGGACAATCGCCATGGTCAAAGAGATGCTGTTTTTCAACCACGAATTGGGGGATGATCCCATCGAAAGCTACAGGTTCGATGGCCACTGTTTTGGAAGAGAGCGAAAGGGGCGCGAAGACAGGGGAGAATGCGAGCTGCGCGACTAACACAAATGTAGCGAGAAGTATCATGGGATGTTCGCCGAGATTGACCTCTGCCCGATAGTGTCCATTTCGTGCTTCTCCTTCCCTTTCATCAAATCACCTCTCGTCCCTTTCACGGGGCCGCGTAATCCCTCTTCCATCAAAAACGCAGCCGAAGGAGAGGGGGAAGCTATATTGGTGGGAATCCAGATTTCGAGGAATCTGCCACTAATCTTCTCCGCCCACACTGTCCAATTCCAAGGCCCCGCATTTGTCATTTGTCTCCGAGGAAGGCGGCCCTTAATCCAAGCTACCATTGCAGGTTTCGAAGAGGTTCATTCTCATACAGAAACAGGACGATGTCCTCTCGTTGGTTCATCTTCTCCCTCCTTGGCCTCGCGATCCTTTGCACGGCCATGGCCAATGCCGAAGGTAGGCTCATTACATATTATGACTGAATTCCATTGAGAGCCAAGATCCACACCCTTACACAATACCGTATACTTCAGAGTTCGTCCCTCTCCTGAATCCATCAAAGCGTTCCTTCAACCGCGTAAGCCAACACTTTCGGGGATATCTTGTTGTTTTTCAGTTGTTCATTTCTCATGACCTGTATGTAGTGGAATCCCATTGTTGCATTTCTTTATGACTAATTCTACTCTTTGTAGGTTGTTATGCGTCCTGTGGACATGCTTCAGTACAAGAGAATCGCGAGATTCGACAGCGCAGCGGAGCGTCGTCCCCTCCTTCTTTCCCTTCTCGAACAGCAAGGATACTAGTCCCCCCGGCCATCTTCCCACTTCCTTCTTGCATTATGCATAGTTTCGCTACCCTTCGCGGCCACAACATAGTACTGTCACAGAATCTTGTCGCTTTTTCTAGTCCTCATTCATTTGTGATCTCATCTGATCCGAGCAACAACAACAGAAAGAACAGTCCGAATAAAAGTTCGTAAAATGCGCAAGGGGCAGGTGTGGTGCGATCGAGGGTGCGGGCGACATTTGATGAACCTCACCAACCCTTTCGCCGACGCTATGTCTCACCACGAAAAGTGTGCACATGGTCGCTACCTTTAGCAGCCCCTTTTAAAGTTCTGAGAACCGTTTACTACGTTATCGAGCAATTGATTGACCAGCAAAGAAGAGAGATAGGAATAATAAGAAAGCGTCGAAGTTGTTTCTCGCGTGTCATGTTCCGTTTCACGCGTCCGACGAGAACAGTATTGTATTACAGGGGAAACTTGCATGGAAATAACATGCACTAATTTCAACGAACACCATGCAAGGATTGAAGATGTAATCAAGAATGCCTCATTCATTGGTCAGTCATTCTAATTTTGTAAAGGCGTCATGTGACCGGCTAAAGAGAGGCATTAGGCAATGAAACCATTGCACAGATTGATTTTTCAGCTTTCGATCTCGAGTTCTTGGGTCTTGAGGACGAAGAATCCCACAGGAAGTGCTCGCTCTTCGACACTCCTCAGGAACGGTGAGTACCATTTTTAGACTTTTTTCTTTCCTTTGCTTGGGTCATTCTCGAGCTGCAAACCAGTCACTGGCTCTTATCGTGTCCAGTGGTAACACCACAAGATGGCACGTTCCCCATCCACTGTATTAGGCTCTCTTGCTGTTAGACCCATTTCCACGCTATCCAAGGCTGAGCAAGAAAACTGAATAGATTTCCTTCGCCTCGCTACGAAGTGGTCGGTTCTAGTTTTTTGAATGCGCTCGACAGTCACGCGCTTTCGTTCTTTGTCTGCCCAGTTGTTTCCGGGGGGACGGTGCCAGTGTGTGACCCCCCGTGAGGGGGAGAGGGAAGGATAACCCTCGCTTGTGCACCTGCCGTGAGACCATCGATCGATGGCCGAGAATGGGCAGGGAGGGATAATGAGGGAGAGGGAAAGACAAGAAGAACACCTCCTTCGCCGATCTCTGGACGACTACCCAATGCATGACCAAAACACGCAAAGCCCCATTGCAGATATGAGAAGACTCTTCACTCCGTTCGCAGGTTTCCCCCGGCCCAACTCGGATTAGCTTTCTTCACGGAATTGAATGATGGAGAAAAGTCAGTTTCTAATGAACAGCAATAGGTAAACAAAAGAAACTGCAGATACAAAGTCGATGTTTTCACTATCTACTTGTTCAAGACTGTTTCCTTCGGCAGAGACTACTCCTTCAGTGTCTCTTCTCTTGAATTTCTGCAAGAGCATGGATTTGATTTTAATAAGGTTTGGGAGCTATTCTTTTTTTGCTAAAAATGATTTTTAAGTTGACACGATCTGGCGTTTCACACTACAACTTGGACGAGCTGCAGAGAGTTCTCAACAGATTTCATCAGCCGAATGGAGTGGAGTGAGTGAAGTTGGTATGGAGTTCGTACCAGTAAGTTTCCAGGATCTTCGGGCGTGATCTTCCGCAGCTTCTTCACCATCTGCAGAAGTTAATAAAATCGGAAGTCGCTCGAGTGAGGAGGAAGTCGACCGGATCCGAGGGCGCAGAGCAGAACTCATGGACATGCATTACCATTGCCATTACACAGGTACGATTATAAGTTAATTTTAGATTATCCTCAAATGAATCCATGTCTCGTGATTGGCATTTGAGATTCAAAATGGCTTCCGATTGGTTGTGGTATCTAAGAATATCCTGCAGAAGTTGAACGAGATGCAGCGGGCGGTGATTCTCTACAAGCTTCATGGCTGCACCCCAGGGACCAGAATGGAAATCAACGGCCAGCTTGTGAGTGCCCATCGCATTCTCACACGTCAAAAGGGACGAGACTATGTTTTGCTTGTGCCGCTGATTGGATTGCACGATTGATGTGCAGTGGCGCCAGTCCATTTCTCCGCATGGTGCAATACGGAAATGATTCGGAACCCTCAAAATAGAGCAATCTTTCAGTTGTTGGTGTACCCCGAGGGAAAGGCAGATGCGAGGGAAGACAAGAAAAGTCTTTTCGAGAAGATAACGAGGGAGCTCATGTGCGCCTCCGACATCGTCATGGCCATCATCGACGCCAAGCTCGTTAGTTGTCTGACAGTCCAGTCATGATTAAGGAAATAAAACGAAAAGTCAACAGTTCATTATTTCAATATAACGAACAACCATTCATGTATGAATATTGCAGCCAATTGTGGGCCACAACTCCTTCCGCGATGTTCTCTACTTGTACGAGTACTTTGTTGCAGACCTGCCTGGTAAACATTTGTCCATAACATAAATGATCAACTCCGACTATTCAGACAGCCTGGATGACTTCAAGCGGGCGCTCACGGGAGTCTTCCAGTTGGTAATCGACACGAAGATCCTCGCTGAGGAGTGCAAGAACGTTCGTTGCCCCCTTCTCCTCCCTTCTCCTCTCTAGTCGTGGTCCTTTCCTGCTTCTTCTCTCTTGTATCAGTCGTGCCAGTCGGTGGAGCCGAGTCTTTCAGCGTCTATCGTGGCACGGAGTCATGAACTATCGACTGGAGTCGCTGAATGCCTTCTTCGACAGGTTCCGTGCCTTGTGTCGAGTATCTGGCAACGCACTCCCATAACACCATCCACGAGTGCAGTGTCCGCACCGTAGGACTTGAGGATAGCTCTAATATGGCTATTGTCGATTCCCCCTGCACTACAACCTCGAGAGAATGCATGCAAGCACTGAGATGGTTGCTGCGAGACAGCATAAGAGGGATGTGTTCAGGATGAGCCAAGATTCTGCCGTCCCATCGCCGATCTACGAGTACTCAGAGGACGTCGAACAGAAGTTCAGGAACCCAGATAGTGAGTGATATCTATCGGCAGTAATGAACGAGCGTTTGAAGGTGCCTCGATGCACGAGGCAGGAGTGGATGCAGTCTCGACCGGACAGACCTTCCTTCGGCTATCCTACCTAGTGGCTATGCAAGAGTGAGCAATAGCATACAAACAATGGACTCACCTTCCCTTGCAGGCGTGAATCGATTGCATTCCAACCATTCCGGACCCTCCTCTATTCCATCAGACCCGTCTCAAATAGACTGCCAGTCCCCTTGCTTGGAGCTCCCTACGTCAACCTGGTACAAGAAATATATGAGAGTATTATTGAATGGAGGCTTTGTAGTTGGGAGCAGAGCCGCCGTCTCGCAATCCCGATGCAATCATACTGGAAATGATTGCCCACGACGACACCGCTGGCCTCGGTGCCCTGAGAAGGGAACTAAGGGGCAAGTTCGGACGATGGAGGTTAGAGGACAAAAGGAAGATGGAGAATAGAACGACTATTTGAGATGCGATGTGAGAAAGCACGACGACAACAAGATCCACGTCGCCACCAACACTGATACAACGTAGTTCATTCTGCTCCTCCTGAAAAAAGGACGGAGTCTTCAGATACTGGCGCGTCTTCAAGTACTACTCGATGCACCCTTCGTACCGAGTGCTGTCGCTGCCTACGGAAGACTCTCGCTCCACGGCCTCAGACTCGGACTCGTCCTATTCCACTCCCGCTCGCCCCCTCTCTCCAGCGTTAGCTCTTCCTCATCTCCCACCTAAATTAAAATCACTTGCAGAGATATGAACAACAGGCTACCTCTCGCTCTACCTCAGTTCCTCCTTGATCTGACGCCCGTCCCTGCAGTAAAGTGGTGAGAATCATTTCACACTCGTCTCTAGTTGTCTTTTCGGCTAGAGACAATGGAAAGTAAGGTGTAAATTCTCGGACGACTTTGAAATAGCCTATTTCAAGGTTATAGGTCATTACTAAATGCCTTCAGGTGGTTGACCGCCTGCACGTGTATCGTCGTCACGAATATCCTCTCTCGTCGCAACTCAGGCCTCATTTAATCCCTCCTCTCAGTCATTCAATCTCCCCTCCAATCCGAGAAGAAACCGAACGAAAACCACTAAAAATTCTAAAAGTACGGAAAGTACAAAAACAAACCGTGCATTATTTGTGTGCTCATTCATAGATTAGTCGGTTCATTCGCATCAATATCCCACAGAATTGTTTATCACTATTTACTGCCGTAACCTTTTGTGAAATACTAGTAACCTATTTCTTACCAGTACATAGCTAGTTAACATACCTCCCATTCGATAGTACGGCCTTCCTCATTTGCACTGCTCATCCACGTACCAACACTCTCTCCGCATCTCCTCACGTCTACTCCCTTGAACACGGTTTCATCTCGCAGCCTTAAGGCCCTTCTCTACGATATTGGCTCCCTTTTCTGTCTGTGCTCTTCGCTTTACCATCAGCTCATACAATCACGAGCGTTGGAACCCTTCAGTAGACCCCGTGTAGATACTAACACATACTTGTTTCATACAATCCCTCGAATCCTGAGCCTAGTGCTCTGAACTGCTACAAGCCTCCGACGCTTTGATCCTCTGTACACTAATCCCTAATCTCTTACTATTGTCATCGTCTTGATTGTATTCCGCATCGTCATATTCCACATCCAGCGGGCGCTGGATGATCAAGTGTGACAGCGCTCCCCTCTGATTCTTACAATATCTCCCTTTTCAACATTGTCAAGATTCTTTATTCCGCCCTTCCAATTTCCCTTTGCATTTTGATTTCTATGACAAACGAAATGATTCCCTTGGACCGATAAAGGGTGATTCCTTGAGTGGTTGAAGTGACAGAGGGGGAGGTGGCAGGGCCCTCGCCCTCTCCCCGATCACTTCTTATCCTTCTATCCCAATGCTCTTACACCACCCCTCTCCCTCGCTCCCAGCAGATGGCGCATTTACAACGCGGAATGACTGGATGCCCCGATTTCGCCCCTCGTCGTTGCTTCTTGTTTTGATCCAGAGGCCTCTGTCTATCCGAGTCCCCCGAGAATCGATACTTCCACAAACAAAACAAGGAATGATTTTCGTCACTTTTATGGCAATTGACAACATACACCGATGTGATGCATTGACATGGGTAGTGGCCGCGGGGGCATACTGTAGGGGGGAAAAGAAGGAAGGGGAAGACACGTTCGTTAGCCGACCCTCAGGGTAGGACAATAGAAGAGTAGTCATGATAATCGTTTGAAGGACTAGCGGAATAGGGAAATTGTCGCAGGATGTTGTAATACAAGCGAGGAGAAAATAATGGTCACCTCATGAAGAGAGAAATAGGCAACTGATGATGGTGCGGGACCTATGCAAATGGGCACAGGTCGGGATGTAGTAGAGGGGGCGAATGGTCTACTCCTCCTCCTCCTCTTCCTCGTCCTCCTCCTCCTCTCCCTCCTCGGCCTCAGGGGCCTCCGAGGGCTCTTCCTCCTCGGGAGCTGCTGCCTCCACCTGGAACAGATGAGATTGCCATCATAGAGCAGGGGATCAGACGAACCTTCTCGACCTTCTTCACCTCTTCCTTCTCCTCCTCCTTCTTCTCTGCTCCTCCCTTCTTGGACCACTCGGGCTTGTCGTCCTTCTTCTTCTGTAAAGTGTATTTGTGATTAGGGAGTGGTTGACATCGCCTTTAAGGCAAATATTAGCGAACAACGGGCTGGCGGTAGGAGTTGGACTCTGACCTTGGCGAGGACGTCATCGATGACGTTCTCCTTCTTGACGACCTTGAGGTTGGATCGGAAGTCGGCCTTGGGGGCCTTGGCGGCCTCTCCAGAGTCGGCCATCTTCTTGAACTTGTTGTCGTACTTGGAGACCTTCTTGAGAGCGGGCTTGGCGCTGAAAGGAGAGAAGGAGGATCAGAAGGAGGGAATGGGGTCGGCTCACTATTTTCCGCGGAGATCGTTGACCTCGATGTTGAGGGAGTTGATCTGGCTCTCCTTGGCCTGGACGATGCAGTTGATATCGTACTTCTCGCCCTCGAGGGCCTTGACGCGCTCGAAGAGCTCATTGTAGATCTTCTCGAGCTTGGCTGAATTCCGTGGATAGAGTGGGTGACGGGAGGAGGGAGCGTACCCTTGTCCTCGATGGTGTCGACATCGGGCATGGGGAAGGTCCTCTCGGAGAGGATCTTCTGCCTCTCCTGCTCCTTCTGCAGCTGCTGCCTCTTCAGGTCCTCGGCGGCCTTGACCATAAGAAGCTTCTGCAAGGGGAAAAGACCATTAGCGTTTCTCGGGCTGTTACGGTACCCTGAGCTTCTTCTTCCTCTCGGGGGTGAGGAATCCCTTCTTGGCCTTCTTTCCTGCCTTGCCGGCCTCCTCAAGGCGCTTGCGGACCTCGGCCTTCTTGGCCTCGCGCTCCTGGCGCTTCGCCTCCTGAATTCAAACGATGATTAGTTGTCTCTAGATTGGAATTGACTCACATCTCCGTCAACGTCGGCCATTGCACCCAGGTGAAGATCTGAAAGGAATCGACCAATATTATGTGATACTAAAAGGAACGCCCGGATGCCAGAGAACAGTCTCGAGTTTCAAGCATATCGAAATTCAATAGGGTAGGAGAAAGGTAAGCTGGAGCGTCTGCCGATGGACAACAGGCCTTGTGATAGCTTCTGAACACTGTGGGAGTATGTGGATTCGTCATAAATCTAATCGATCGGGAAGATGTGGAAGACGAAGGAGTGGATGAGAAGAGAGGAGAAGGTGCGGGGGAGGACAGGGAGTGATGGAAGGCCCTCGCCTCTTTTCTTCGCTATGCAGTGAGACACGACAACTGTTTCTTGGCCCCGGCCCCGAGTCTCTTCATTTTCCGCCGAAAGAAGTGAAGGGCACTCACGGGAGTGTCAAAAATCCTCGTGATCCCATATCGTATTGGATTTCTGGAAATGGAGAAACAACAACTGGTAATAGCCCGGTCAGAGATCAAGGACTATTCGGTGACATTTTGGTCTCCGAATGCCTAATTGGTCTTTTGATAAGAAACCTCAATGATCTGAGTCATGTCTCAACAAGAATGGCGGCAAGGGGCACTGGCATTTCTGAAGCATGTGGCATACAGAATCTCGGGGTTCGCAGATGGGAGGGGAAGAAACGGGAGAAGCTCAGAGAGAGACTGGCCCGGGGGCAGCGATGATTCCTCAGCTTCGGGATGATAAAAGGGCATCTGGTATAAATTGGACGAGGCCTCATAGCGAGGACGTGGAAGAGGCCCCGGGGCTGTGGAATAATGGGAGCGAGGGAAGGGATCTGGAGAAGAGACTCCTCTCCCCGCCCTCTAAAGATAGCCGGAGGCCGGGGGCCTGGCCTCGGTGTAATCACCCCCACTGCCTGGAATCTCCCCCCATCATCTTTGTATCTCGCCCCCTCCCCCTCTCCGCCTTCCTCCCACTCTGCTTCTCTCTGATTCCGATGCAGTCTTCTCTCCGTGGTGTAGAGGAAGGGGGAGGGAGGAGAGGGAGGGGGGAAGGGGAGAGGGAGGGGGCGATGGACTCCTCCCTCCTCCGCCCCGCCGATTGACGAAGGCAGCCAGAATACAACGAGAACGGGAGGACTCGAGGAATGGGGGAGGACCTGGGGTCTTGTTGAAACAGGTGTCTCACCTCACTGCACTCAGAACAGTGATCAACATTCCAGTTTTCTCCACCAGCCGGATGGCATGTGCTGGGATACGAATGATGCCCATATAGATAAGGCAGAACCTCTTCTGGTTCAAATGTTCAGCCAAGTGTCCAATGGAATGTGGCATTGGCGTTCGCAGGCAGTTCATTACGAGAACCTTCTTGGGCTGTTTTCGAGGAGGAGACGAGGTCCCCATAAATCACCGCCCTATAATCGTGTGTCTGAATCAAGTTCACTACGATTGGCAGACGAAGGTCCCGAAAAGGGCAATGTCTAAGGGAACAACATCTGAGTTGGCACTGCACGTGTACACAGAATACGAGGAAGTCGTAAATCACACTTGATCTGGAACAAACGGCGAGCATGGGAACTGTTCGGGGGGTGGCTGGGTGTAGATGGCTATCGCCTTAGCTGCGAGTTCGTTGAATGGCTTCGTGGCTGGAGGTACAGACCGTGACCGGGCAGTCGCTCTTTGAATTCCTCTGCAGCATTTCCATTGTGACTCAATCGAGAGCCACTCCAGTCACTTTCGCTCCCGCACAGTTGCATCCCCCATTTTCGGGGTCAATGGTGGCGGGGGTCTGATGGATATCTGGGAAGCCTGGCCAGGCTCTCCCTCACCTGCCCTCACCTCCTTACCTCCCTCCTTGTGCTCTTCCCTCATCTCTTCCTCCGCTAAAACCAGTTCAATCATGATGCGGCGCCCATTCTAAGCATGCTCACGGCTAGCGTGGCCTATCACGCAGATCCCCGCTTGCGCAATTGGATCATCCTAGGAGGGGAGAGGGAGTTCGCGCCCCCCGAGGGAGAAGCCGCCTCCTCCCTCCCACCCCTTCCCTCCCCCCATCGAGACGCACCGGCGACCCCTCCCACCATCATCCCTAATACGATTACTAATACGCTGCCCCGTTCGGAACCCTTCGGAATGTTCGTGAGTGAAACAATCGTCAAGTGGCCGGGGGCTCCCCCCACAAGGTCGACTCAGAAACCCCCGTGGTCTAATTGAATGATTCTCTCCTGCTGTAACGCCTGAGACGCTGCGGGGGTGCAGGTGATTTCAGCTTCTTCACGTTTTGTCCCCTCCCTTCCCTTGGGGGGCACAGACTTCCTTCTTCCTCTTTCGTCTGTTCTCCATCTCGTGGCTGTTTTGTGTGGGGGAGGGGGGAGATCATAGTCCGCCCCTCCGTCTCATAACTGTTTCCAGCGGGAGAGAGCTCAAGCTGTTGGAATGGGCGCATTCCTGCAGCCAGTTTCTTTCGGGGTGGGCCACCTGGAGGGGGCATTCTGGTGGCGCGAGTTTCAACGTGCTCAGTGAATGGGCTGCCTGCCCCCCCTGATTCACTCGCCTCCTGCTTGATTTACACGGCTGCCATCTTGAGAGAACAACATCGATTCACACGGCTATCAGCGCCTCCACAGTTGAATTCTTCCAGTGCCCCAACCATCAGTCACTCTGCAAGTATTACTATTTGTGTATATGAGAATGTCAGTGTCGGTTGATCTCAGGCGTTCGCGAGGCTGGACAATCCTTACTCTTTGGTGTGACGTCCTGCGTGATAAGCAAGTGAGAGAGAGAGAGGTAGAATGGTATAATGGAGAGAGTTGTGTTTGCGGGGGAGTGTTTGACTCCCAGGGCGGGACGACTGCAAGGCGCGAGGGAGCTCCCCTTCATAAGCGCTCCTGTATCGGTTGCCGTTCACTGGCTGACCTCCTCCCTGTTGGGGGGCCATCTAAGGGTGCATCTATCTGTGTTCTTCAGTGGAGGAAGACAACAGTGCCAATGTCTCTCCCCCATTGAGCTCGTTCCCTCTGCGAGTGCCGCTCCTTCGCAGTTGACCCCTCACTCGGCTGGCACCGTTCCTTTTTGTCGCCAAATGTTCGTCCGTCGTATGGTTTGCCCCGTGTAGCTTGGGCTATCATCTCATTGTCTGCCCTGAACTGATTACACCGCCGACCTCTCCCCCCTCTTCCCTTACACTGGCGAGTCCTCCCGCGAAGTCCTTTGACACCATTCCTCCAATGGCCCGCGCGACTCTTTCAGGATGGGCTCGTACGGTCGCTTCTCGGCCTATGGTCTCTGCGGTCGCTCCGTCAGGCTCACCTTCATCCTCACCAACATTCTATCCATAGTGAGTTCAGCTGGGGAGTTCGCTTGTCTAATTGGGACGAGTCTTCGCATTGGCCGTTGGCCATCGATAGGAGGCCGCGCACTCTCTGTCAAATGGACGCTTTCTCTTTGTGACCTTGCGGAATGAGCGGAACTATAGGACAGCCGCTTGGTGGTTCTTCCCTCAATGCGACAGCGATAGTTCGTGAGAGCTGACGTTGGCGAGTTCGAGGGAAATTTCCAAAAGTCCGACATGCACTGAGCACATGAGCGGGGACGGAAGAAAGAAGATGAGTAGCGGCTTCTTCAGATGATGTGCATAGCAACGATAGCATACGGAGCATGGCTGGTGCGGAATCGTTCTGTATACGCCGAGCTATTGGCTCCTTCACTTTATGTCGATGTCGGCAGAATAATGATTGTTGTTGGTATTATCAGGTGGGTCTCTACAACGACGTTACAGTATCCTCACTTTCTGTTTGCAGTATTTGCAACGCTTTGATTGCATTCTACAGTCTGAAGTACGAGCTTCGCTGCGGCATGCATTCCGTAAGTATCAAAACGTTCGACCACCACTGAATGTTCTGTTCAGTTTGCGGTGGCAAGTTTTGTGATCACAATCATGCTGTTCATCGGAGGAGTTATGGGACTCGTGTTTGTGTACCAAGTAAGTCAAAGGGCACGCCGTAGTCAAACGATGACTTTCAGTTGGAGCACCAAATTCCTCTGCACCTGAAGATGCTCACGTCACTGCGTGAGTTGTACGGTACTTCCGAGATGGAGAAAGTGACGGAGGCATGGGACGAACTGCAGAGCAACGTAGGAGAGACCAGAGAATGTCCCTTCATTTATCTGTTTCAGTTCCATTGTTGCGGCGTCAATGGAACCGACGACGTTCGAGTGTGGAAGACTTCGAAGTGGTACATGCACCAGCGAACAGTCCCCAAGCCCATCCTCCCACTCTCCTGGTATGCGATCTTTCCTCTTTGTTGACTCATCACACGAGATCTTTAAAGGAGGGCTCACCTCACCCTCCAACTTGCATCAACACTCTAGAGGAGCTGATGTGGCGTTAAAAATGCTATCGAATGATATAAAACACTTCAAAT
>JACMIG010000010.1:0-13394 GCA_014805385.1 Levipalatum texanum
ACCCCCCCCCCCCATCGTCAACCTCCCCACATCAAATTATTGCCCTATCAATGGCGCCCCCTCTCCTGCTACAGCGTCCACCACAGTCAGTTTTATCCCCTTTTGGCAACTTGCCAAGAAATCCTTGGCAACTGGCCAAATATACCCCCGCTCATTGTCAGGCAAATCCGCATCTCCCGGCGGTCTAGGCGCGAGTTTGACGAGTTTCATCGGCGTCCCATTGAAGGATGTACATTTGGTGAGAAATGTTTTGGCACTTTGCCAAATATGTCCATGGCAAACTGCCAAATTGCAGAACAGCGCCCATCCGACGAAAGCGACGTTAGTCGGTGGCGGATCACGCTGCGCGCACCAACGGAGGCAGCATGCAAAGTTGGAAGGATGCCAAAAACAGCTTTTGGCACCGTGCCAAATATTCGCAGGGCGCTCGTTACGGGATCAAAGTGAGCCTTCCGGTGGGAGCGATACCGGAGATGAAATATGCCGAGCTCAACGAACATCTCGTTGCCATCAAAGAATACCGCAAATTCCGACCACCGTTTGTACGCAATTGGAGACGCGTCTACGGGTTAAAAGAGGTGGGTATTTTTGGCAAGATGCCAAGAATGTTTTTGGCACCTTGCCAGGTTGTTCGGTTATTTCAAGCGACGCTCGTCGAGGCTCCGCAGTTGTTGCTAGCTGAGAAGGGGTGAGAGAGTGACTCCGCCCACTTTGGGATAAATGCAGTAACTTTACAGAGATGATCAAGATGAGGAACGTGGAGAAGAATCGGAAGTCAACGATGAGACGTGGGGGTTTTGAAGTTATTGTCGAAAGCCAAGAGGCACATAATTCCCGTGGTGACTAATAACAAATAATTAATTTTTGGCAGATTGCCAAAAATATTTAGGATTCTCCGTCGCTTCTTCTACGCCTACGTTCAAGGCAAGAGAGCCGACGACTGCGAGTGCAACTGCGAATTCTACAAGGCGCTAACGTCAGTTATTCATGTCCCAATCTTCGAAATATCCAACAGGGCGGAACTCGTCTCATTCGTACTCAATAATTCAGGGTCGACGGAAAGAAGGAGCTGCTAAAGTACGTGATAGAAGCGGACGACGCCGAAGTGTTCGAATCCATCGCTAACGACAATGTAGAGGGGCTCCTTTTCGAGGTACTACTGCGTTTAGCACCGATCTCCTTTTCGCTAAACGCAGTAATGATTCTATTCCAGCTGGGAACGAGGATACTCATAGCACGAGACGAGAACAACTTCATCGACGCTCCATTTCTGCATCTCCTTGCCTTGTTGGGAGCTGGTAACATTATACAGGTGAGATGATCTTTGGTCTTTAGATCATTGATCTTTGAAGTTTGATCTCCCTTCAGTTGTCCCTCCAAGCCCTTCGTTCCTCGTCCTCCAGCGACGTCTTCAAGACCATGGCCAACTTCCCCCATCCCGTCTCCTCCACAGAATACGACTCCATCGAAACTCCGTTACAAATTGCGTGCGAACACGGTCGCACCTCCATTTTCAAGGCGAGTCCCATCGCGAAAAAGGAGGATTACTGTAGCCCCGCCACCCTTCCAGAACCTTCTCGAGCTCGGAGCCGAAATCACTCCTGCCAATGCGGAATCGCTGCTGCGCATCGTCGTTGTGAACGGTGCAGTTTTCAATTTGCCCCAATTTGGCAACGTGCCAAATTCAGATCAAATTTTGCTGGCGTTCGTTGTGTGCGCGCTGCTGAAGGAGAAGGGGGCTTATCGACGGATGGGCCACTCCATAAGCCCTCTTATTGTTGCTGCCAAGACATGTGAGTACCGTAACCCCCCAACGATTAATGCGCAATCAGTTTGCGATCGCGGGGAAATTCAATTTGCGATGGGCTTTTGTAGATCCTCTCGACGATAAGTTCGTGGGTCTCCTGGTCAGTGTGGGATGCGATGTCAATGCAGTCGATGACACGATGACGACTCCGTTGAAATGGGCTGTCGTGTGGGTCCTCCTCTTCTTTCCTCTTCTCTTGTCCTCTTATTCTCTTCACATCTCTCTCTCTCTCTCTCTCTCTCTCTCTCTCTGTATCTATAGATATCTCACTCGCGGTATCTGACAGGCTGTGGGAAACTGGGGTCGGTTTAATGGTCGTTAGAGTTTCTGATCTTTTATTTCTTTATCTCTTTATCTCTTTGTCTTTCTATAACTTTCGCTTTTCTCTACTTCTTGAAACTCAGGGGAAGTGGAAATATGGACCTCTTCTCCTCCTCTTCCTCCATTGTCCTCTTCCCCTCTTTCATTTCCTCTGTCCTTCAAGGATTGCGGGTTCAGAGGAGAGAATAAATAAGCTCTCTTCTCCTCACCTCTACTTTCTCCCCATCTCCTCTTCTTCCATTCTCGCCGTCTCTTTTTCTCCTTATCTTCATTCACCTGGACTTGGAGGGAGAGGAGAAGTGGAAGTCCTCCTCTTCTCCTCTTCTTCTCCTCCTCTTCTCTTCTCCTCTTCTCCTCCTCCTCCTCTCCCCCTCTTACAATCCATCCTTCAGAAATAACAACTCGGTCGTCGTCAAGGCACTCATCGAGCACGGCGCTGATTGCCGAATAGACTCGCATGGGTGAGAAAGTTATCATGACAATTACTCTGGACCCTATCCAATCTATCGATTGATCGCAATCGATCGATTCAATCAATCGATTGGAGCTAATTTTGAGAGAGAGCATAGTCTGCCGTGCCATCGAGGGAGGCAACGTCGACATCGTTCGAGCCCTCGTGGAAGCGGGTAAGCTATTTATTGATTTATCGGTAAATCAATAAACCACCAATCAATAATATAGTAAATTAATCAATAATGAATGCACTCACCAGGAGCCAACATCCACCGACCGGACGAAAGCGGTCGCAATGCACTGGAAGTCGCCGTTGATGAGCGGAATAGGTTTTTCACGATAAATCGATTTTTAAGATCTATTTTTTCAGCGAAATCGTTGACGTTCTGCTGGCGAGCGAAAAGAGGAAGACCAAGTTCTTCGAGAGGTCTGGTTAATTAATACGAGAATTACGCTGAAGCCAATTCCCCCAATCGATAGGTGCCAATTTTGCAGCTCGGAGAACATTTTGATACGGGCGACGGCAATGAGGGAAGGGGCAGTGGTGAAGGCGCTGCTGAGGAGAGGAGTCGAGACGGGAGGAGAGGATGATGAAGGGAGGAATGCTGTCGAGATGGCAATCGATGCCGGGGATAGGTAGATCAAAGATCAGGGATCAAAGATCAATCGCTTCCAGCTCCACCATCAACGCCATCCTCACGGACGGCAAGTGGAAGAAGTTTGCGCGGTGAGGAATGTATAGTTCGAGGTTTACACCCCAACATCGAGATTACGGCAATTGCGGAAGTTTACAGTCGCACGAACTGTTTGGCAATATGCCAAAATATTTTTCAATTGCGAAATAACATGTAAGCACAACCTTACTAGTTAGTTAGACAATTGTGGATAATTGCAGGAACACTTCGTTCGTGATGCGGGCGGATCGATCCGGGTTCGGGGGAATCGCGGAGCTCTTCGTGGCCGTTGGCCTTCCCATTGAGGGAGAGGACGAGAGGGGAAGGAATATACTGGAGAGGGCACTGGACAAGAGGAATAAGTGAGTACGGAAGGATACGGAGGGGACGGACTGCGTGCTATGAGGAGTAGAGAATTTATTTATTGAGTCATTCTTTGCAGAAGAATGGTGCAAGCTCTGCTGGAACATCCCGACTGGGCTTCGCTCCTGGTTGATCGGCAGGTATAAGAAAGGATACTGTAGCCTAAAGCTTTTTCCTACAGGATCGGGCGCGATTCGCGAGTGACAATTGGACGATTCCGATGAATGCTCTTCTTACCTTTTTCCCGGACGATGCTCATACCGTGCTGGAAAACTGTCGGGAGGAGAGGTGGGCGATCTTTGAAGTCTGAACTTTGGTCTTTGATCTTTGATCTTTGATCTTTGATCTTTGATCTCTACCTTTTCAGCAAGCGCAACAACGGCGACCTCGCGCTCCTTCGCGTAGAAAGCATCAAAAGATCACCTCTTCGAAAAGAAGAAAAAGAAAGATGCGAAAACGTCGATGAACACGTCCTAAAAGCGAAGAAAGCCAGGATAAAACACCCACTCAGGATTATTGTAAGGCGCTTTTTCGTGGTGTAGATAGTAAACGTCGTCGTACTGTAATTACAGTAATCTAAAGATTAGCGCGTACGACGACGTTTACTGCACCATTCCCGTGGTAAACGTCGCTCGCAGGCACAGCGCACCAAGGCCTGCTGGGAGAGGGACGATCCAGAAGGGGAAGTCTGGGAGAGACTCCTGATGCACCCCGTGATCACTGATCACGTGCAGTGGATGTGGAAGCGCGTCAAGCCCGTCTATTATTCAGGTGATCTTTGATCTTTGATCCAAGGCCAAAGGCCAAAAGATTTTGATGCGACGACGTTTACTACACCACACACACCATAATCGTCGCACTCTCCGTTTCAGGCCTCTTCTTCTACTTTGCACTTATTCTCGTCTTTCTTTGTTATCTCTGGAAGGTGGACAATCTGGGAGAGAATAACGACGAAGACGAGCCCGAAGAAAACTGGACGGGATGTGCCGCGAAGCTCTCCAACACCACATTCAACTGTGTTTTCGGAAGCCTTCGGGTAGGCTAATCGATTTTTCATCAATCGATATAATCAAGAAAATAAATCTTTTATAGACCAACATTCTCCCGAGTGCAGCTGTCATCCGCATCATTCTGCTCGCAATCATTGGGCTACAGTTTCTGAAAGAGGTTACGGTAATTAATGACTGCCCAATTAACAAATGTTGAAGGTCGTCCAATTCGCGCTGAATGCTCGTAAATATTTCGCGTCTTCTGAAAATGTGGCCGAGATCACGGCGTTGATTTTCGTACTGGGAATCGTCGTCTGTGATGCCTACCAGTTCGGAGGACGAGTAAGCGAGAGGGAGTGGGAGGAGGAGAGGGGGATAGAGGCGAACCTCCTGCGGTCGGGGAGAGGGAGTGGGAGGAGGAGAGGGGGATAGAGGCGAACCTCCTGCGGTCGGGGAGAGGAAGTGGGAGGAGGAGAGGGGGATAGAGGCGAACCTCCTGCGGTCGGGGAGAGGAAGTGGGAGGAGGAGAGGGGGATAGAGGCGAACCTCCTGCGGTCGGGGAGAGGAAGTGGGAGGAGGAGAGGGGGATAGAGGCGAACCTCCTGCGGTCGGGGAGAGGAAGTGGGAGGAGGAGAGGGGGATAGAGGCGAACCTCCTGCGGTCGGGGAGAGGAAGTGGGAGGAGGAGAGGGGGATAGAGGCGAACCTCCTGCGGTCGGGGAGAGGAAGTGGGAGGAGGAGAGGGGGATAGAGGCGAACCTCCTGCGGTCGGGGAGAGGAAGTGGGAGGAGGAGAGGGGGATAGAGGCGAACCTCCTGCGGTCGGGGAGAGGAAGTGGGAGGAGGAGAGGGGGATAGAGGCGAACCTCCTGCGGTCGGGGAGAGGGCTACATTGGAGGGGACTAGGGGGAGGGTGCGGCGCTAGTGAAGTCGTACCTTTTAATTCGTGTGGCCGAAGATGAAGAGAGAAGGAAGGAGTAGCCTCCCTCGAAGACGACAGAACACATAGACTAGACTGACTCCTGATATTTCCTGCCTATTTTCTCGATAATCGAGACTAATCGATACTTGGTGCAAAATTGTGATCATTCAAATTATGTCTGGAGAACAATGGGATGACGAAAGAGTAGTCTGTTTCTTCCGTGTATTATCGAGCACCAAAGACGGGGTAATTCCCAACTCCGAAAATACAATGACGGACTGATCATGAAGCGGAGTTAGACGCGGTAGATCGAGGACGCGCACAGTCCGTCATCCGTATTTACGGACATGTTTATTAAAGAAGGACTCCGGGCACTTTTGGACCCCCACTTTTTAGTTGTTTATTGTAAGGTCAAAGATCAGTGGTCGAAGATCAATAATTCAAAATTCTCAGGTTGCCCGCTGGTATGCTTCTGTAGCGTGTACAGTGCTACTCTGGTACAACTTCATCGAAATTGTATGAGTAGTTTGTTTTTAATGAATATTATTTTTAATTTCCTCTAGGTCTCGAAGCTTCCATCGACCGGAATGTATTTACTTATGCTGAAGCAGATCTTTCGCGCATTCCTCAAGTCAGATTTTTAAATTGATCTTTGATCTCTAATTCCCGAAAATACCAGGACTCTCCCAGTTTTGATGGTCCTCATGACGGCCTTTTCCACTACAGCAATTCTTCTCTTTTCGGAGCGGGTCTGGATTTGTAATTAATTTTAATTAATAAAAATAAATTTCCAGCGCGAATTTTCAAATCTCATAACAACCGGCGCGAGGCTGCTCACCATGATGATAGGGGAACTCGATTTTACCGACGTATTCATAGGGGAAGCCGACGATCCGCCGATGAAGGTGATCTTTGATCTATTATCGGAGTCGCACAGGATGTCAAATTTTGAGTACGGTTAATACTGTCGTTATCAGACAGTTCCACTAAATGCGTTTTGCAAACGATCCGCGAATCGGAGGAGTCGAACTCCCCAAAATGAGAAATATGACCTTTCAACTTTGATCTTTGATTTCTTCAGGTCCTTCGAAGCTCGACGGAACTTTCATTCTTCTACCTCTTCGCTATTCTCATCACCATCCTCTTCTCCAATCTTCTGGTATGGACTTCTTGGCAATTTGCCAAGAAACATTTTGGCATCTTGCCAAGAATCTAGAATTAATATTTTCAGACCGGCCTCGCCATCGGTGAAGTTAGCGAGATCGAGAAGAAGGCGGAGATGCAGCGCCTCCTGCTCCAGGTGAAACAGCTTTTTTGGCACTTTGCCAAGATGCAACAGTGCATTTTCGCAATTGCCCCTCATTATGGAATTTACACCGATGTACCACCTTCAGATCGATCTGGTGATCCACGTCGAAAATGCGAGTGGAACACTGCTGAGCTGCGCATCCGGGACACGCCAATTCTTCAAGCCGCTTGGAGGTAGAACAGTGATCAAAGTACAAAGACCAAAGATCAAAGATCATAATTCAGACTGCCTGATCGGCGTGAGGACGCGCATTCTCACTGTGTATCTTCGTGTGATGGGCGCCATAAGGAACATTGGCCGGCCTGCGGCCATTCCGCGATCGAAGAGAAAAAGGATGAACGGAAACGATGAGGAACTGGGACTCGCTGAACCTCGGAATCGCGAGGATATCGATTGTGAGGGAGATCAAAGATCAATTATCGATTGATTAGAGATCAAAGATCCCGTTTCAGTGTCTGCTCAACTTCTCCGCTGCCGTGAACGCATCGACATTGAACTGGACGCCTTCGAGTCTCTCCACCACAGGACCGTCGAAAAGGTTTCCCCCGGGGTTGATCTCTGATCTTCGATTTTTGATCTTTGATCTTTAATCTCTTGCAGTTGGAAATAGCTCGTCGACGCGGGGCTTACGCTGCCGAATACAAGGAATCCGCGGTAGACTATTTATCGTTAAATGCAGTAGCGAGGGAGCAATTCCGCTACTGCGTTTAGCATCGATTATCTAGATACAGTAATCCTCGCAGAGACTCGTCGCCGATCTGGTACTCCGCCTCGGGACACTCGACAATGCGGTAACGAAGTACGATCGGACCCAGGCGAAGCAGTCTACGGACGCTCAGGATACGGTATCTATCGCAAACTGGAATGATCGATTTATCGAATAATCAGGAGATGCGCGAGATCCGTTGGCTTATTGATCTCTACGAAACGTCGCTACGAGACATTCAGAAGGATCTTATGCACGTGGATGCGGTAGGTTTGGGCGGCGATCACAAAACCGAAAAACAATATTTCAGCCGCCACGAGTCTTTGCTCAAAGTGACCTGAACACCATGGAAGCTGCATTTTCCGACCTCGCCGTGAAGATTCCTGACTTTTGTACTCCTCGTTAATGTGAAGGATAACCCAGGGTATTACTGATTTTCGCGGGAGATAGATCGCTCGCTATTGTCGTGAACCAGGCGCGTTCGAATTCCCACGCCCGGATAAGACTAATAACAGTCTGCGCGCGCTTTTGATCTACTTCTTCGAGCCGTATTCCACCCCTGTAGGGCGGGCTTTGCATTCGATGTTCCGAAAGGAGAAGAGGACGGGACAATCCTGATTGAAGGGATACCGTAGCCCCGCCACCTTCTAATTTTCCCCTCGCTTTGTACTGTAACCGTGTTCCTCATGTCAGGTATTGAAATAAACGGAAGTGTGTGCATGAATACGAAGAGAAATGAAGGAGGGCTTTCGAAGCGAAGAGGATCATGAATTTCGATAACTTCCAATCCTTGAAGAAGACACTCAAGTGCTATTCTCCTTGCTGTAATGTCCCTCTCAGTCCTTTGCATAACGAACTCATCAAACCAACAAAATGAGTTTACCTATCCTGGTAACCTTTTTTTCGATAGCATTGCCGAAGGAAAAGAAAAATAAAAGTCGATTATCCAAGGGCATCGGGGAGAAAATAAACATTAGACTCGGGTTATTATCCGAACGGAAACTCCGTGAAACAATCGGAACAACAAATGTTTTCTCACCAAGAAAAGAAAGAGAGAGAGAGATAGCATGACTACGGATTAAATTAGTCTCAACAAGGCGAGTAGCACGATAACAAGCGGGAAAAAGAGAAAGTCATCAATGGAGATACACGACTAGAAGGACGATCCATCTGGACGAGGAGATACCCGAAAGAAGGTGCAACAGGGAGGCTATAAAACAACCGATCCTAAAACTTCCGAGTCACTGAACTCGTACAGTATCGGTCAAAAGTAGGGTTGTCGAAACGGATAATTTCAGAAGACGGATATCTGTCTGGAAAATGGAGGCGGATATCCGTTTTTCTCACTATCCGAACGGATATCCGTTTTCTGACCGGATATCCGTTTTTGAGACGGATATCCGTCTTGCGACGCCTCTTGATTTTCCAGTCATTTGTTCTTTTAGCATGTCTAGAAAAACGGATATCCGTCCTCCCTGTCTGGAAAAACGAATATCCGTTTTTCTAGACAGCGAGGACGGATATCCATTTTCCTCGTCTCCAAAAACGGATTTGTCTGGAAATTCACAATCGAAGACGGATTTCACTATCCGTTTTGACAACCCTAGTCAAAAGTATTGGTACACTTTTTCGTCTCTTCATATCTCGGCCCAGAATGGTCCAATTTGGATGAAACAAAAAATCATTTTGTTGTAAATGTTCTCCTGATGACCGCTATGGGGTCGAAATTGCCGATTTCGGAATTCTAAGGGTCGAAATTTGCATATTTCCGTATCGATTTTTTGCACTTTTTGCAATTTCACCGTGTCACAACATACGTTGAGGTAAAATTTCAGAAAATTGTGGAAAATGCAGTCCATGTATACATTATATCGTGCAATTTTTTTCAGATTTTTAAAAAATTTCCTATGAGCAGGAAAATTCCCGAAGGAAAGGGCCGTTTTATCGATTGATTATCGTCCCAAGCACACGTTAAGGCCCAGGAACCGCTTCAACGTGGTTTTGTATGTTTTAAGGTACGGAGAAAAAGATGTGATATGTTTTGGGGGTGTATCTCGAAACTTGCCAAAAATCGATATTCACATTATTCCAGAAGTTCATCTACTGTAGCTCCTTGAGCTTTATATATGGACATTTCTAACCAAGAAAATCAGATTCAGGGACCTCGGATTAGTATAGGCACACGTTTTCATAATTTTTCAGCGCCTCTCCTTGGTCTAGCACGTTGATTTCTCTCACTAACAAGTGCAAGAAATGCTCGAAAAAGGTGCGAAAATAGGGATTTTCGCACCTTTTTCGATCAAAAACTGAGCCGGACGCGCCGGAAATGAAAGTCCAACGCGAAGGAGAGGCGCTTAGAAATAATGAAAACGTGTGCCTATACTAATTCGAGGTCCCTGAATCTGATTTTCTTGGTTAGAAATGTTCATCTATAAAGCCCAAGGAGCTACAGTAGATCAACTTCTGGAATTATGTGAATATCGATTTTTGGCAAGTTTCGAGATACACCCCCAAAACATATCACATCTTTTTCTCCGTACCTTAAAACATACAAAACCACGTTGAAGCGGTTCCTGAGCCTTAACGTGTGCTTGGGACGCTAATCAATCGATAAAACGGCCCTTTCCTTCGGGAATTTTCCTGCTCATAGGAAATTTTTTAAAAATCTGAAAAAAATTGCACGATATAACGTATACATGGACTGCATTTTCCACAATTTTCTGAAATTTTACCTCAACATATGTTGTGACACGGTGAAATTGCAAAAAGTGCAAAAAATCGATACGGAAATATACAAATTTCGACCCTTAGAATTCCGAAATCGGCAATTTCGACCCCATAGCCGTCATCAGGAGAACATTTGCAACAAAATGCTTTTTTGTTTCACCTGGATTGGACCATTCTGGGCCGAGATATGAAGAGACGAATAAGTGTACCAATACTTTTGACCGATACTGTATGTGCATGGTGCACTTTTCACCTTGTTCAGTATCGATCGTTGTCCTCTTCTAGATATTTCCCCGATCGTTATCGTCGCTTCTTGCGTGAACATCTACACAACAACAATGAGAAAAGAACCTCCCTTCAGGGGTAGATCAACCACCGTCAGGGGGGCAGGAGTGGGGAATCAGACGGAGTGGTCTAGAATCGTCCCTTGGGCCTCTCGCCCTCCCGTCTCCTCTGTCCATCTCGGTTGCCTTGCCACGCTCCCTGTCCTCCTCCGCCGCCTCCTTCCCTCCTCGCTCCGCCCTTGTCGCCACCGAAGCGGCCACCCTCACAGTTATCGCGCTGAACGGATTCAATCAATACAGATTTGGCAAGGTGCCAAAACATTGGACAAAAATTTGGCAATGCGCAAAAAGACAATTTGGATAGCAGGCTGAGCCATGACTCACGTTGAATCCTCCTCCGATCTTGGCCTTGTCTCCGCGGTCTCCGCCTCGGTTTCCTCCGTACCAGGCACCGGGGCCGGCGTAGCCACCGCGGCCTCCACGGGGCTCCATGATCTGTAAAGTGGAATCGTAAACTGATTCTATACGAAGGGTACGATACCTGCTCGTTGTTCTCCTGGAGTTGCTGGAGCTTGTCGGTGAGGTTGAGGGAGAGGAGCTGGAGACGAGAGGGCTCGACGCGGTGCATTATGACGCAGTCAGTGGGCTCGTCCAACGTGGCACTCAGCTCCTCCGACAGAATCATCTTGCTGGAACAATTCGTGTTAGTGCTTTTCCTCAAATCAAATGTGATTGTATTCAGGTGCATTTTCCAATTTACCTGATGATGGCATGGACGTCCTTCTTGCTCAGCTCGAAGAGGCGCGACAGACGATCGAGGGAAACGGTGGCGTACACGGTCGAGTACATCAGCAGGTAGGTCCTGAAACGAATTGAACGATGTTCATTATGGAGTACAGTAATCCCGAAATACCAACCTCAGAGATTCGTCCTGGATGCGGCGGGCAACCATGGTGCGAACCGTGTCGGCGTTGCGAAACAGATTCCAGACCTGAAAATCAATCAACAATCAGTCAATTTCGAATCGCTAACCTTGGCGTTCATCTTCTCGTTGATGATGTAATCACGGCACTTCTTCCAGTCTCCAGCAAGCATGGCTCTGAACAAAATTTTTATGTTTGCTCAATAATATTTAAAATATAATTACATTCCCGCTGGAAATAGTATATACCTGCTGGCGGCGACAACGTGCTCGCGAGTGTTCTCGGGCGGGCCAACGAGGGAAGCCTGAAGACACTCCGTGATTAGGCGCCACTCAACTGTTGTCGCAATACCTTCTCGCTCTGCTTCAGCTGGTAGTGGAAGGAGCGCGAGAGGAGACGGCGGCGCATCTCGAATTCGTGAGATGCCATGTGCGGAATCTATAACCATTTCGTAATTTGGTCCCACCAAGAACATCCTGCTAAGGCGTTGAAGAGGATCAATGTACCTCGAGGAGCATGGAGCAGATGAGATACACGCACTCCATGAGCTCGATGTTGACGTGCATGTGGTAGGGGACCTGGCGCGAGCGCTCAACCTTCTCCTGCAAATATCGATCAACCCGAATTCAATCGATAATAACACACCTGCTCCTGGGTGCGGTCTGCCTGGCGCATGATCATGCCCTGGGCGAGGAGTTCCTTGGATCGCTGTGTATTCTGGATCTCAGAGAGGCCTTGGTGGGCCTCCTTGATGAATCCGTGGCGGAAGGCGCACAGGCCGAGCTGGCAGATCGTCCGGTTGTACAGGATCTGAAAGCAAACACATTTATCCGCATATTGAGTATTTATTTACAAAGTTCACGAAAACATTAGAGTGATGATAAACTATTTTATAGATAGTGCCATTCTGCGATTAACGATAAGGAGTTTCAGTACCTGGGTGGAGACGTCGCTGTGGTCAACGATGGCCTGGAGATGGGACATGAGCATGAGGTCGCGGGCTGCGTGCCAGCGGTCGTGGAGTGCCATGTGGTACACGTGGCACAGCATGGCGCGTTGCCTGACAATGCGAGAAATGCTATTTTGTAGGTTCGGTCTACTTCAGCACCAAATTTAATTCGTGGCCCAACGAATCAATCTTCAGCTAACAAAAAGACAATGTATCAGGGATCTCGTTTACCGAAGACGCTTCTCCTCGTCCATGTTGTAGATCTTCTTGCACAGACGCTCGACGAGCACTCCCGCGGATTCCGTGCCATCGGTGGTCGGCTCCTCGTACTAGAAGATAATAAATAGAATTTAAAAAGTTACAACTACTTGTGGACACGACAATAGACAACATGCTATTAAATCCAAACCTTGTAGTACAGGTGCTCGATGCGGAGCATGTAGATCTTGCAGACTTCGTCCTTATCAAAGATGTTCTGCAAAACGGTTCAATTGTTGAATATTGAGATTCGCGGCTCACCAAGTCGAGCCGCTCATCAATGTACGTCTGCGTCTTCTCGATCATGGCGCAAATGTCCTTCTCGCCCTTGAGCCTGCAAACAAGTCCGTTTTTCCCTGGATCAAATCTTGTCATAAATAAACGTAATCTGCTGGACATTCTTGAGAAATAAAAGATTTTTCATATCAAATCCATTCGTACTTGTCAATGTAATCATTGGAGTGGCAGTCGGCATTCTGCAGAATCTTGGTGAGCTCCGTGTCGAGGCGCTGCACGAGGAGGAGGAGCGATCCGTTGACGCGGTACGGCACCGTTTCGTCCTGGAGTAATTATAGATGAACAATTATGCACTTGGGGGGGGGGGGCATTATATGCATAAAGTTGTAACTTTTTCGGGATAAAACATTGTATATTACAGCGCTTTCGTACCACAAGGCTATCTTCCACCTCAGTGATGTAAATCGACATGTG